>OX424572.1:149713311-149975254 GCA_949152435.1 Gastracanthus pulcherrimus | reverse complement strand
AACTGTGATGAATTTTTTCTTTGAGAATGCGAGGAGTGAAGCCAAGAAGACGGTCTATTGAATCGTGATGAGTGAGATCTAACGGATGACTGCAGTTAATCTCACTTCTGATAGTATTGTTGTTAGCTCTCAAAGAAAATTCAATTCTTTTAGATTTCAAAGTTTCTTGTAATAATGTATTAGTAGCATTAATCTCGTAACGGCCAGTAGAGATAGTGATAATATTTCCATTCAAATCAAGTTTATTATTCGAATAGTCCAGATTGGGAATCGAGTTGAATGTTAAAAGTTCAACTAAACCCAATACAAAAATTTTATGCTGAGGTAGTTCAATTGAAGGAAATTATTGTGCTTCTAGAACAGAAGATTTTCCTGAAAGACTCAAAGTGAAACTATCTTCCATGACTGATTGGAAGAGAATGATCCCATTCGTCTTCCATCTTCTATTTTATAGTCTTCCGGTTAAGAATTGAAGACAAAAATAACCACAAATGAATGAGTCAAAATTTTGGTATCTTTTATATTTATATTTTACTTCTTTCACGTTGAAATATAACATGAGCTCTATGGGAGGTTTAAGATCACCAAAACTGTCAAAATAAATTACTTTGAAACCATGTTTTCAATTACACACCCAGTGTGTGCCTTTATTTTTCATGTCTTCCAAGTTAACAATAGTAGATTCATTACTCCATGGACCATCGGAAGGCAGATTATTTCTCATATAAACACCTCGGAAATGTGGAATTTGCAATATACGAGCGTATTTTGGAAGATCATAGTCAGTCAGTGGACGATTTGGCAAAATTAAATCAAAGTTTTTTTTTATTTACTTGATCATGACCGATATATGGTTTCATAAATAATCCCATCCCAGTTTCATATGGTTTAAGATAGAGACCTTTGCCTAAAGCAATAGCTTCCATTGCCGTATTATGTCTCTTACTTTCTTCTTGAGCACCGGTCGCACTTAGTCCTGCGAACAGCGGTATGAGACACGGAAGAACTCCACCAATTTTTGCTTGAATTGGAAAAACACGTGGATCGATAAATTTCCGCTTACCACCAACTTTCTTAACACCTTGACGTACACCTTTCAAGGCGGATTGAATAACCTTGCGGGGACATTTACTTGGTGACATTGATTTCTTAGCAGTCGTCACTAGCTTACTAAATTTCAGACCCACTCCAGTTTTTCCTTTTAATTGAATAGCATTCGTAACAGCAAAAGCATATGCTTTTTCACCAGGACTGGAATCCTTGACTTTGACACGTTGCCAAGCTTTATCAGCGAGCTTCATGCCAGATGCTTTACGATCTCTATTTTTATCAGAGTAAGCTATGTCATGTTCTTTGCATACCTGATCAAGCGGATTAATTCCAGGATCACCTCTTATCAAACGTTTTTTCAATTTAGTTCCAGGACCACAGTATTGATATTCAGGAAGATGCATTTCAATAGGTAAGTTATTGATCACTTTATCAAGCAATCCATAACCTTTTGGTTGTTTCCGAGATTTATATACCATCATCTGTCTTCGAGTGTTGTTTTACAACTAAAGATCAAAATATAAAACAGGCGTTTATATTTTCATAGTTCAATGTCAAACTAGATTTTGTTTGACATGGATTTTAGCGAGCAGAGCGTCAAACTCCCCGTGACAAACTTTGATTTCGGAAAACAGAAGAGAAGAAAGCGTCATGGAGAATTACTACCTGGTACTGTACGAGCAGTATTCTGCGGGCCATACAACTGTGGAAAAACGAATAGTTTATTGGCTCTAATTACAAATCCCAATGGTCTTAGATTTGAAAATTTGTATGTATACTCTAAATCCTTGAATCAGCCAAAGTATCAATTTCTCGAAAATGTTTTGGAACCGATAGAAGGTGTATCATATCTACCCTTTAGTGAGCATGAATCTGTAGTATCTCCAGATAAAGCCCGACCAAATTCAATTATGGTTTTTGATGATGTGGCTTGTGAGAAGCAGGACAACGTCAGAGTATTTTTCTGTATGGGAAGACATAAAAGTGTAGACAGCTTTTATCTATGTCAGTCGTACACTCATATACCGAAACACCTCGTAAGGGACAATATTAATATGTTAGTAATTTATCGTCAAGACGATGTTAATCTAAAACATATCTATGAAGATTGTGTCAATACTGATTTAACTTTCAATGAATGTCGAAATCTTTGTTCTGAATGCTGGAAGAATGATAAGTATGGATTTGTTGTTATCGACAAAGATAGAGTGATGGATGATGGTAGATACAGAAAAGGATTTGACTGCTTTGCAATAAAAAAGAAGTTATGAATCTGAAACTTACAGTTCAATTGCAGACAGCATCTCATTCGCATGTCAGACTTCAAGAAAGAAAAGAATATTCCCAGCGAGCTCTTGTGAGCGCATGAGGCTATTAAAAAAAATACTCTTTATTGAAAAAGGGAAGAGAAGATTCTGAAAAAGTCATTGGTGATACATTTAAACCAGTCACTACACCACTCGAGAAGCTCGTCAATTCGAAAGTCAAAAGCTTGCCACCTTCTAATCACATTTTGAATATCGACAGCAACAGGAAACCGAGGAAAAGATTCAGATTCGATCGATCAAGTTATATAGTAAACGATATATATGAGTCGGGTTCCGCATATGATGATGATGATGCAGATTTTTCTTCGGTGGATGACACAATAATGAACTCAACATTCAAATCTACGCTTGAAGGAAATGAATCAAGTGACTTTTTATCATTATTAAATGAAAGCCGCAGCAAAATCGTCAACATATACGGAATGCGGAACGTCAATGGAGTATATGATTGGCGTTTCAGAAATTCAATTTCATAATAAAATGGTAAAAGTGAGAGATAAAAGTTATCCTAAAAGTGGGGGTCTAATGGAATTACTCTTCAAGAAACTAACAAATGACAATCTTATAAGTTCAACAGAACGAAAAAATTATCGCAGCGTCTTGGAAGCATCAAATGCTCATCGAAAAGATATAGCAAAGATGAGAATATACGTACTTCGAGGAGTAGAAAATATATGAATATCATAGGATCCATGTTCCGCAGCGATCGTAAAAATAAATCCACCACCGGAAGAGGCCTCATACCTTGATATAAAATAGCAAACAGAAATCCTTCTATAGATCTAATCTACTGGGATGGTCCAAACGAGCTTATCGAGCGACTGAGATTATTAGTTGCGGAACGATCTGCTGGAAATTACAATCACGATAATGAAATACAATCGATCATTGAGGAACTACGTGAAGCAGGACGTATATATTGAAATGCTTCTTTTCGTATAAGATCAGTAGCATCATGAGTCTCAACGTGTTCGGAAGAAAACTTGAAGGCACGCAAGAAGTGAGTCGCAGTCCACCAGGTATTGGTTATAATCTTACATTAGGTGGTAATTTTGATTTACAAAATAAAAGGTTATGTAACCTTGCTTATCCAAGTTAGCTTAATGATGCAGTCACCTTTGAAGTGCTTCTGAAAACTATAAGTAAAGAAGTTAGAAATCTAACTAACATAATGGCTGTAATGAAAGTTAACTTAGAGATTCCCATAAACACTGAATTTAATAAAATCAATAATGTTCTTTCCCATCTTAAAATTCGATTAGATAATCTTGAGAAAAAATTGAAAGAATGCTTTGCAAAAAATTCAGACTCAATAAAAGCTTCATAATCACGAATTTTTCTTAAACCTTAAACATATTATCGAAAAATGGAGCGACAAAAAATAGCTGAAGAGTTTCACAAACCAGCACGCCGCATCTACAAGCGAAGAAAATATGATACACGTGGAATAGATGAGTCTTAGCAAGCTGATCTTGTAGAAATGATTCCATACGCCAACGAAAACAAAGATTTTCGCTACTTACTTAGTGTCATAGATATATTTTCAAAATATGCATGGGCCATCCCAATCAAGTCAAAGAGTGGTAATGATGTTACTCTAGCTATGGAGTCAATACTAAAACAAGAACGCGTACCGACAAATCTACAAACTGACCAAGGAAAAGAATTTTACAATTCAAACTTTCAGAAACTCATGAAGAAGTACAAGATAAACCTATACTCTTCACATGGTAATCTTCAGGCAAGCATATATGAACGTTTTAATAGAACATTAAAAAATGCAATGTGGATAGAGTTCAGCACACAAGAGGAGCTATATATGGTGGGATATCCTGCCTAGGTTGGTGGAAGCTTACAATTCAAGAAAACATCGGACAATAGGAATTGAGCCTAAAAATTTTACGCAGGCAAATGAAAGAGAGATCAAGAAGCATTTTCCAAATGAAAAGTTACATGTGAAAAAACCAAAATTTAAAGTCGGAGATAAAGTACGAATAAGTAAGATTAAACATGTTTTTGAAAAAGTTATACGCCAAACTGGTCTACAGAAATTTTCATAATATCACGAGTTGTAAAAACCAATCCGGTAACTTATAATGTCAAAGATTATTATGACAACCCATCTCTGGCGGCTTTTATGAAACGGAAATTCAGAAAACTATGTATCCAGAAATTTATCTAGTAGAAAAAGTTTCAAGGAAAAGTGGAAACCGTGCATATGTTAAATGGTTAGGCTTTAGTAATGAGCATAATAGTTGGATAGATAAAAAAGAAATTATTTGATTTAACCAAGATTTAACCAAAAATATTAATGTAAACGCAATAGTGTAGGTACTAGTAAATAAGAAAGCAATCATATTATGTTATTGTATTTATTTATGTATTATTATGTACAAGTTTTAATCTGAATAAATAAATATTATAAATAAAGCAAGCTGCGTATTTCATTCAAACTTAAAGGAAGATCCACCCTAATATGTCACAAATAAATTAATTTTATTTGCAGTATTGGAGAGTCTGTGAAAAAACTCTTGATCTCTTAGGAAGGCTGACGAAATCTTCTCTGGTAAAAAGATTTGAAAACTTTCGTCGAGTTCGGCTACCACCTTCGTACCGAATCTCGTCTCCATCTCCTCAAGTGCTGTCACCATGTACTGATAATACTTTTTTTCATTCTTTTTCATACTTTTTTATACTTTTTCATACTTCTTTTCATTCTTTTTCATACTTTTTTCATACTTTTTCAGAGTTTTTCATACTTATTCATACTTTTTCAGACTTTTTCATGCTTTCTCATTCTTTTTCATACTTTTCAATACTTTTTCATGTTTTTTCATTCGTTTTCATACTTTTACATACTATTTTTTTCATACTTTCTCATACTTTTACATACTTTTTTTTCATACTTTTTCATACTTTTACATACTTTTTTTCATACTTTCTCATACTTTTACATACTTTTTTTTCATACTTTTTCATACTTTACTGTATTCAAATTTCTTACACTATTCTTTCTCTATTTCAGATCTATTTTGAAATGTTGAAGACTTTTGGAATGTGTTTTAAAAATTTAGCTATAATTGTGTATTTTCCAACGCATTTTTTCTCAAATGTGAATAATGAAAGTTCTTGAAAATAAATTAAAGATTTATAGTATGAATACGGACGGGCTAAAATAGCATTTTTTCCAAATATTTATTTATTGCAGAGAAAAATTGTTAAAGTGAAGACGGAAAGGGAAGGAAAATCCCTTCACTTTCATTTTCTTAAAAGTATTTTACCTTACGATATCTGATGTATTATATACAAATCATGAAAGATCGACAGCTTTTTATTTTCTTATAAAATATTTCACGAAATTTTTAGAAGCTCTGTGGCTAAACCGGCTAAAGCGTTCGACTCCGGTGTCTAAAACATCTTATTTTCCGAGAGCTTGGGTTCGAATCCCTATCGGGTCAATTTCTTTTTCTTTTTTTGTTGGATTAATTGATTCCAAAGTTTAAAGGAGTGTCTGCCCTAATAATATACTAGTTTAAATAAAATGTAAAAGGATTATCCACGTAAATATGTAAATTATACTAATTGTAAATAATTGATAATGACATGATATGATTTAACATGAAAAAATTTGTTTTTTTTTTATTTTAACTTATAGAAATGTGTAATAGTCGAGTTAAAAATGAACAAATACAAAAATTATAATTTCACACGAATATTACGTACGTATTCATACATTAATAAAGTTTTTAAGAATTGCGCATTTGCTGAGTAAGATAATTGAGTTGAAGTGATGTGTATTCTAAGTATACAATTTTAAAGTAATGTTTTATAAAATCACCCAGTTCCGAATCATTACATTTACATTTTACATTAGTATTAATATCATTATTTTGTAATAAAAAACACTTTTACAGAGTCATAGCCATGTTAAGAGGTTATATCAATATCGTTCTAACTTCTTTTAACTGTTCACAAAAAAGAATAATTTTATAATATTTAACATCAGTTGAAATCGGCGGTAGCGCTCTTCTACACATACGGTGGAATCGTGATATAATACTTTGCGATATATTTCCGCTGAGAGCGCTTCCTCTCCGAACGTACTTTCACAAACATACACTCGCTGCCACACCACGGCACGTAGTGTCGGCGCGCCGCGCCGCGGTGGTGCGCGGTCTCTGCATCGGCGCAAAACAGTAGAACGCAGAGATTCGGTGTGGAGCTGCCGCATGGAGGGAGATTGGGATATATTACATTTTTGGAGAAAAATCCGCTCCTATAGCCCCCGTGAGCGGTAATATATCGCGATCCCACTGTACGATATCATTTTTTAATCCTTCGAAAGACGGTTTTTGTAACCCAATAGTCTATTGATAAAATTTCTTATATTTTGTTTAGTTATCTTCGGAATACTGTGCTTTCTTATTAAAAATCGTTCATTGAAAGACGTGAAGCAGTATTTTCACCCCAGCATTCAGAAGCCAAAAGAATTCACTTATTTCATTGAAATTGTATTGAATTTTAATATAAGTAACTGCGTCGATACGGACAATATTATTGAAATTGGATGGTAGCAGGATAAATGGCTGTGGTTGTTCATTATACAAATGATGCATTCCGACACTTATAATTTTTATTCCCGATTCATTTAAAAATAAAAGGCTAATAGTAGTAGACGGTACGATTTCATTTTTTTTCTCTCGTTAGTGTGTGTCATATATACTTTCTTCTTCTCTTTCTTGACCGTGTTTCGAAAAATATTATTATCTGTTAACACAGTTTGAGACATTTCACTCGCTCGTAAAAAAAGACCTCGACACTTTTTGTACATTTTGTGTTATGCATAAATTTCATTATATTCATGTCGATAATAAAAAAAAATTGACCATATTCAATCACTTTTTATTGGAACTTTACAAAATTTCACACTATATTTCACCTTTTTTTTCATGACTTTACACTTCTTACCACCTTTTTCACTTTTATGTATAACTTATAGAAAAATTTGTACCAATGCGTATATTGAATTCGATTTTTACAGATTCGAATTCGAATTCGAATTCGAATTTTACAGATTCTTCCAGTTTTCAATTGTCCTACAACTTTTATGAAAAACGGATCCTGAAACCATATCAAAAGTTGAAAAATGATATACATGCCACGTATAAAACCATAAGATAGATAAAAAAAGGTACTGAAAGTAACTTACTTGAAGCTCTACTGCCCAGCTGAACATTAATTTTAAGATCTGTTGAACCAACTTAACTATTTTCTTTGTTATAAGTGTATCTTTATTTGTTTCAGCTTCTACGATTTTTAAACGCTTAAATAAAAGCGTTAAGTGGTACTGTAAATAAAATGAAACATGTAATAATATCAATTTTAAATATACGTCTTATAATTTATTTTGTCCAGAAACTAACTTTTACACTTTTACTAGCGTTGAACTTAAGGTGACGCAGTTTTTCTATACGCCTTCTGTACCTCATTCTCTATTTATCTCGAGAATTATCCTGCTCTATTCGTTGGGCTACGTATTGCCATATTAGCCGCTCTCCTTCGTCCAAATGGTAAATTAATAATGAAATTAATAAACATATTCATAAGTTTTTAAAAAAAATAATTTAGCATTTACCCAAAGCTCTTCTTCTCTATCGTTATTCTGAACGATTCTTAGTCCTAGCTCGTTTAATCCGCGAGATACCATTTTGCACGAGGTAGAATGAATTTTACTGAAAATTTATGCACGTATTTGAAGTAAAGAAAATAAAATACTTTTCATAGTTTGCGTCAAGTTTTTTACATTTAGTTTGGACACTCTCTTCACATTTCTTTCGGTGATAGAAAATAAATCAATCATGATTCTTGAACTGATGGACCATAGTAGACGCCGTGATATTTATACAGGAAAACTGAGTTTCTCTTTCCACTACGTTTTGTGAAAAGTCCTACGATTCGTGAGAAATTTCCCTCACAAAATCTCAAAAACACCTACTTTACAGAAAGTTTGCCCATTCATGCAGCCCAAACAGCTTGAAAAAAAATCTCACGAGAGCAGTCGGTGTATTGGTGTATGTACGCCGCTCATCCCGATTGTGCTTATGACCGTAAAAGTGTGCAGGAGTTTATCTAATGAACGCATTCCTTGCGCGCAGTCGGCGTATCAGTTCGAAACGCCCAAACAGCTACGACTTTATCTAAGGAACGATTTCCTTTCGCGCCGCCGGCGAATCAGTTCGAAATAAACAGCTCGAGAGGAAATCTCTTTTCCTACTACTGTGAAAGAGTGACCACGACTTTATCTACCGAACGATTTCCTTGCGCGCGCAGCCGGCGCATCAGTTCGTGTAGGGGAGAACGGGGAAATGCCGATCACTGGCTAATTCCGGTCCCTCTTATTTTCAATAATCTAAACATTTTTATGTAATAATTCGAATAGTATATCAAAAGCAACATAAAATGCAATTAATCTAGAGTTCAAACAACCTTCTATTCAGTATTATTAAGGAATTATACACAATTAATGTTTAGGTCTACATTTCTTATAAGAAATCTGGTCTATAAAATAAGCTTTTATGCATATTATTTGTTATTTTATGTAGTTATTTTATGCAACTTTATTAATTTGAACAATCTAAGAATACGAAGTAGTGGAAAAAAGAGTATGAACCTATTATTTTTTTGTCATTTCAATTTAAATTACTAAGTAGAATTGGGGTAATACCGGCCACAATGTTATTTATATGACACTCCCGAAAGTGAGACTAAGAAAACGTTCCGCTGCGCTCTCAGATAGAGCAACTTTGCTTAAGTATTTTTGATTGAACAGTGGCTATGTGTTACATATTTCACTATGTAAGTGCGAATAATAATGCGACTGATCATATGAAGGTTCATATAATTGATTTAAGGAAATCAATTTTTACCTATAATAGTAACTTTTTAATAGTGACTGGAATTGTACCAAGGCTGACCGGTATAGCCAGTCAAAATGCTTTTTTTTATTTCGTCTTATATCTTCGATATTTTACATTTTTATATTAGACCAATAAGTAATATGTAAAGTCAATCGTTTGAACTAACATAATAATTATTTAAAGTTAATAAAAAACAATTTAAAAGTAGAAATAACCAGCACTTTTGCTTAGGTGACCGGCAATACCCCGTTCTCCCCTACATCGACTCATCCCGTCCTTGGAAAAACTGCGAGCGTATCGTCTTAAAAGAATTTTTAAATACCTGCGCGCAGTAAGCCTTTCTTTAAAGGGCGTTTATTGCTAAAAGCATTTGCTTTCACCTACGCGCGAAGACCTTCAACACACACGAAACTTTTCTCTAAGATCATTTACTGCTGAGATTTCTCTGCTACCTGCGCGCATCCGCAGTAGTTTCTTGCTGAGATTTTTTTTCTACCTGCACGCACCCTTTCTCTAAGACCGTGCTACGCGAGGCTTTTTCTTTTTTTGCGTGGTCAATGCATCGGCTCGTTTTCACTTTTTCGGAGATAGCGACCAAGCCTTTGCTACTTTAAGATTTATTACCCATACGTGCCGAGAAAAATGGCTACTGGATTATTTGGATGCTAAATTTGGCCAAAATGAAGTAGATATTATTTCTAAAAGGAATACATGCTCATGCTTATATTAAAATATAATAAATTTTTATTAATATTCTGTAAAAAAGAGAAGCTTGATGATTGAATAAAAAAAAATTAAAAGAAAAATGATTGTACGATATTATTCTTTCACAAAATATCAAATTAAAATTAAAATATAATAGATAAAAATCTGTAGCAAACATATGGTATATGTGGGTGTTAATACGAACGCTCCGATTATTGCGGATATTTTACAAGACCGAGAAAATGAACTTTTTTTATAAATCTATCCATAAAATATGATTGTTAAAGCATTAATTGGTATAAAGTTTTGTTCATCAGAAAGACAATATACCTACCAAGTATTTGTTTAATAAATGTTTTAGCCGCAGTAATTGGCACATTAGGTGAATACGATTCTGTGTATTACTGTGGATCTTTAACGACGTAAATATAACCTCAAATTTGCGTTAACATGTAAGTTATTAAAGAAGCTTAGGAACATCGAAATTTCATTCTTACAGTATCTGTACGTGACCATCTAGTTATATATATATATATATATATATATATATATATATATATATATATATATATATATATATATATATATATATATATATATATTAAGCATCGTTTTTTAAAAAATTAATGTTTTTGGACCATGATACATGCGGTGTAATTTCGTAGTAATACATACGCAGTAATTGATATGTTCACAGGATCTGACGCGTAGTAACACGTGCACGTCCGCAGTAATCTATACAAAGAAACTTTACTTTAACCCTTTGAGGGGCGGAGGTATATATATGTATCATCTATTTATTTTTTTGTTTTTTTTTATTTTTTTTCTTCACATTTCTGATCTGTTTTATGGTTTTAATGTGCATATAGGCACTTTTTAGGTTCTTCGGTATCCAAGTTAGTCAACTTTTATGAAAAATTGTATTAATTAATTTATTTTCATGTTTGTTATAAACAGGCAATGTGCAAAAACACTATTTTTTAGACTATTCTATTTGACATTCTAAAGGGCTGTTTATTAAATATTTAACAGCCGTCTTTCATTTAAAAAAGAAAAGAAAAAATGAACATTCGTTGTATTTACAAATTTTTACAGTGCTTTAAAGTTTTCATACATTTACCTCATAAGGAAAATTAAGAAAAATGGAGGCAATGTCAAGGAAAATAATAGAAAACAATTTGAAAAAATATTTATGTATAACACGTGAATAAAAAGACCATTTTCGGCGCCGATAAAGTACAGCGAAAATAGAGTTTTCCGAGCGTCAAATAAAGGGTACCGAAAATACTCATTTTCGCTACCTTTTATTTTCGGTAGCGAAAATGAGTATTTTCGGTACCCTTTATTTATTTTTGCTCCATTTCCTTAATAAAGCTTTTAGAAAATTTGGAAACTGTTGACAAATTTTAGAAAATTCTGGAAAATTTTGGAAAATACTGGTAAATTTTGAAATTTTATATATTTTATATACTCGGATGATGATTGAGAGCACTCGTGTACGTCTCGGGCGCCTTCGGCGCCCTCGACTTTCACTCGTGCTCAATCATCATCCTCGCTTGGAAATACCCATTTCCGCCCCTAGTTGCAGAATATACTATTACATTATATTAAGAAAAAAAGTTGAATTAAAATTAATATATAATAAAATAATTCTTTTTTACATATATATATTATTACATAATAATCAATCAATTAATGTTATATCTTCTAAAATGCGAGGTTTTGCTAAAATTTAGTTTTCCACATTTCTTTTAATTCTAGACTAGTTATAATATGGTCTCAAGATTAATATAATTTTTACAGAATTTGGAAATATCGCACTTTTTTTCGGTATTTCCATTGTGTGACTGTAATAAAAGTCACCATTAAATAGCTCTGCAGGAATTATATTTAGCTTGAGATCATTTTGCACAAGGTCTAGAATGAGAGCTGACATGAAATATTAAATTTTAAGATTTTTTGCTAGAATTTGAATATTACATCACAATGCATGGGTTTATAAAGAACAAATACAGAAAAAAAGTGCGCTATTTAAAAATTCTGGTAAAATTATATTATGCTTGAGACCATATTCTAACTGGTCTAGAATTAACAGAAATATGAAAAACTAAATTTTAAGACTTATTATTTTGAAAAAAATTGTGGCGTTTTTCTAGTCTTAATATCACAATATATCACAATGCATGAGATCACAAAATATCACAATAGGGTATAATAATTTTTTTTATATTTCTTATCTTATTTTGACGAAAAAATGTTCCTACACTTTTTTCTCAAAAGTCCCTAGTTGTTGAGTTAAAAATCAAACTATGTTGGCAAAATCTCAAAATATTAAAAAAGGACATTTTTCAACCTGTAATTGTTCTTGACATACAACACCTTAGGGTATAAAATTTTTTTTACATACTCTGGGTACACATACCAACATTTTTTTGTGGAGAGTTTTAAACATTTTTATTTTTGCACATGCTCACTTGACATGGAACGATCCATATATATATATATATATATATATATATATATATATATATATATATATATATATATATATATATATATATATATATATACATATATATATATATATATATATATATATATGGATCGTTCCATGTCAAGTGAGCATGTGCAAAAATAAAAATGTTTAAAACTCTCCACAAAAAAATGTTGGTATATATATATATATATATATATATATATATATATATATATATATATATATATATATATATATATATACATATTGTCACGGGTAATTACACCTCGTCACATACTCTCTTTCACATACAAAAACATTTACTTAATTACTCCAGCTGTTACAGGCATTATCAGGGGCGACAAGGGAAGAGAGGAAGCCGATGAAGCGCGAGTCGTGGGAATTTTTAGTAGAGACGCTTGAGCTCCCGAGCATAGCAGACGGCATAGTAGACATAGCCTGTTGCGCGAACGCGAGAACTCGCTCCGGTTCACTATATTGTGAGCGCGTGTGTGAGCCCGGTGCCACTATTACGACGAGAGCTGCGGATACTGCGTGCGGCGCCTGCGAGTTTTGCCGAGGACGAGACGAATGTACGGACAGCTTTCTCGAGAGCGAGCGCGACGCGACGCCGAGGAATTGATGTAAATGCTATTTCGGCATCACGGATCTCCATCCTCTTTCTCTCTCTTTCGCACTGTTCTCCCCATCTCGGTTACATGCCTACGAGAGCACACGCCGAGTGGCCCGTGTGCCTATGTATCCCTTCCGATTTGTGTCAATATAGTTATCTTTTACATTGAACATACCGAGCTGTTCTTGACTATACCCTTCCCCATACTATTCATGCTCGAATATAATATTAATATATAGCGGGATTACATCAGGTAAAAACCCCATTATATAATTGGTGCCCTTCGGAAAAACTCATTGAGTCGTGGGGATTATCGAGATAACTAGCGGAAAAGTGCATGGTGCGAATTGCGCGTGAAAATATTCCGAACGCGCACGCTGAAAAATATTTTCTATGCATTGTTTACGTTCGGTGCGCGAGAGAACTCGCAAGAGGAGCAACGGCTTGAAGTAAACAAGCCTTTGCTGGCTCTGGAATATTCTGAGTGCGAGCCAGACTGGATCGAAATTTCGGCTTTATTATATTCGCGTGACCGCTTGATTTGTTTATTCGATATTTAATTTACGTAGGAGTAAATAATTTTTTCCGCTAGATAGTATTCTAATAGGTATGTAAGTGTGCAAGAATAAAAGTTTTTTTTTGGTACAAAGCGTCTCTCGCAAGTGATTAAACGTGTTTATTCAAGTGGTAATTTTTTTATAATAAATACTAAATTAAAATCTAGTGATTAAATTTTTTTTCTATTTAACAGTAAATAATAAACAACTCTTTTAGTGATAAATTGTTTCTGTATTTGTGAAAATAGAGTGTAAATTTTGGTAAAATCACTAGTGAGTATTTAAGGGGTTAAACTACTGTAGAGCACGAAAAAATAGGCATATTTCGGGAATTTTTTTTGGCGCAATAAAAAGATCAATCAAAATTCTGTAAAATGGATTTAATAATAATAATAATAATACTAGTAATGAAGTACAGAAAATATTTTTTTCATGTTCGTTCATCACAAAATGGCGACAGCGCAGCATTTCTCCGTCGGTGCCTTTTTCTATAAGGGGTCCACGACCGGAAACCTAACTCCTGTAATTTTTTACCTGGAACCAAAAAACCAAAGTTTTTTCGATTCTGTAAAACTATAGCAAGAGACGTACTAGGGTTTCTTCGATATATTGATTTTTCGCAACATAGTGTACTTTTGAAAAATAAGTTTAAAATTTCATGAAAAAAATCGTCACAGAATTGTTTATAAAAAAAACTATGCAATATAAAAATAAATGCTACGTACGTCGCTGGAGAAAGCAATTTTCAATATACTTTTAAAATTTCAGATCGATCGGTGAAGATTTGTTCGAGTTATGTTTCCGACTAGTTCAAAATAAGTGGTTTCGAGAAAAGCGCGTTTAAAGTTTTAAGACGCTCGGGGCATACCTGAGAGGCGTTGTGGCAGAATTGAAAATTTGGACATTTTATACGCCATCTATCTTTTGGTATATCATTTTTAAGACCCTAAAATGCCTTTTATGCAAGAAAAAGATTTTTCGATTTTTTGAAAATTCTACAGTGGTTCAACCTCTTAAGTGAATAAAATTAGATTTCGTGTATTTGCAGCGAAATCGCATAAATAATACAAACACTTTATTTCGTGACGAAAGTAAACATAACGATTATTGTGAAAGTTTTCTTTTATTTTTAAGTGTTTGCAAATAAACTAATTATTGAAAATTTTATTTTGTAAATTGAGTAATAGTGTAAATTACTCACAAACTATTTTGTTAAACTTATAGTTACATTTATTTTCGGCTGTTAAAATTAAATATTTTTGTTGTAAAATTAATCACGTGTCTACAAATTGTTTTTATGTTTAAATAAATAAATCGAAAAACAAAACAATACGTTTAACCACTTGCTCATTTATACCATCGTTTATTCGTGTTACGAAAAATATATGCTGGTAGTGCGTGCGTGAATATTATAGCAGCGCTATAATGCTGTATATACTACAGATAGTTGGGTAGGGGCGAATCTGTGTAGTCTCAGTGTAGTGTATGTAATTCTACTGCGACTAATCCGGTGAATAATTGCGTGGCCATATTAATTGTATCGCTTACTTAATTAATTAAGAATAATATTACCGTTATTTATATGAACAATTGTGTATTAGTTCAATTGACAATTATAATTATTTTTTTTTTTGAGAGAGAGAATAATATTATTCCTTAATCAATTATTTAATAATTTAAAAATTTTCTTTGGTGTTTTTTCTCGCAGAAAATTTTATTTTCATTATTTTAAGAAAGTTAAATGGGATTTTTGAATTCTTTCTTTTTTACAGCGATTTACGCAAGTTAGTTAATTCAAATTGATATCAGATGAAAATAGTGTTCTTTCAGTGTTAAAACTTTGTATATTTGAATAATATTTTATGAGTAATAGTTAATGAATAATATTTACTGGATAAACGGTTTACGCAATCTAGTATTTCGATAAAATACACTGAAAGAAGCAATTTTTTTTTGTTTTTGTGTGATAAACACAGTTTTTAGTACAACAGTTTACTTAGTGAAAATAATAAACTTCATCTTGCTATTGAGAGTTTGAATTAATTAACAACTTGTATTTAAAATTAAAACTTAATCCTTTCGTGAAACGATGATAACCAAATTCCAAGCGTGGATTTTACGTACAAACGGACAAGAGTTGGATATTGTTTTAAATAGGCTGGAATTAAAAAGCGACGACACGTAATTAGCAAAATGGCGGAGCGAGTAACTATACTGTTTACTCGATTTTATGCATCTTTCGAAAAAGTTAGTAAAATTGGTTACACAGAGTTTTTCGGGGTCGCTGATTACGAATCAAATGTCCGAAATTCAAAGAACAAAATGGCGGAGGCAGTAACTTTTGTGTTAACTCGGTTTTATGCATCTTTCGATAAAAGTGTGTAAAATTCGGTATACATGGGTTTTCGAGATCGCAGATTAAGAATCAAAAGTCAGAATTTCAAAAAACAAAATGACGGAGCCAGTAATTATAGCGTTTACTCGATATTATGCATCTTTCGATAAGAGTTAGTGAAATTAGGTATACAGGTGTTTTCGTAGTCGATGATTACGAATCAAAAGTCAGAATTACAAAAAACAAAATGACGGAGCCAGTAACTATAGTGTTTACTTGATTCTATGCATCTTTCGATAAAAGTTGGTGAAATTTGATATACAGGGGTTTTCGAGATCGCTGATTACGAATCAAATGTCAGAATTTTCAAATGCAAAATGGCGGAGCCAGTAACTATAGTGTTTATTTGATAGTATACATATTTCAATAAAAGTTGGTAAAATTACGTATACAGAGGTTTTTGAGGTCGCTGATTATGAATAAAAATTCAAAACTACAAAAAACAAAATAGCGGAGCCAGTAATTATAGTGTTTACTCGATTTTATGCATCTGTCTATACAGTTGTTAAAATTTGGTATACAGGGGTTTTCGAAGTCGCTGATTACGAATCAAAAGTCAAAACTTCAAAAAACAAAACGGCGGAACCAGTAATTATAGTGTTTATTCGATATTATGCATCTGTCTATAAAGTTTGTAGACTTTGGTATACAGGTGTTTTCGTAGTCTATGATTATGAATAAAAAGTCAGAATTTCAAAAAACAAAATGACTGAGCAAGTAACTATAGTGTTTACTCGATTTTATGCATCTTTCGATAAAAGTGGGTAAAATTTGGTATACTGGGGTTTTAATTTTCGAGGTCGCTGATTATGAATCAAAAGTCAAAACTTCAAAAAGCAAAATGGCGGAGCCCGTAATTATAGTGTTTACTCGATTTTATGACTCTGTCTATAAATTTGGTAATATCTGGTATACAGGTGTTCCCGTGGTCGATGATTACGAATCAAAAGTCAGAATTTCAAAAAACAAAATGACGGAACCAGTAACTATAGTGTTTACTCGATTTTATGCATCTTTTAAATATATCTGGCGTGAAATATTTCTGGCCCCATAAGACAGCACTTACCGTAAACTATGATCGGTAGCACATATTCAGTCTGTACTGTAAATATACCGCACTGACACTGGATTTTCTTGTGTACACGCGGTCCAGGCCGTGGGTCTCATCCCTTCAACCACGTGGAAGTTCATCCCCCTCTGGCGGAGACATATACAAAAGCGGCTGCTATCTAGTAAACTTGATTGCTGCCGGGGACAAACTCGCCTGGTTCCGGATTGCGGTCTCTATAAGTCTGTTCTCGGGTTCGATTCATGTGTGGTTAGTGAAAACGGGTAGCCACCAGCCGTCACCGCTCGAAATAGGCTACTTGTGGTGCGCGCGGGATTCGAGTTACAGTATTCGCTTTGTGACATTTGTCACAGCATTTTAATATTGCAATAACACTACAATGACACTACAAATTATTAACTGCAAAATATTTGATAAGTTTCAAAATAATTAAAGAAATAAAATATTATAATAATTATATTAAAGTTTTATTTAACATATTATGTAAAAATACTTTTATATGTTTTTGAATACTATGAACAAAATCAAATAGCAATTTTACAAACTCTGAAATAAATATTCATTGAAAATTTGTTTTCATATTTCTTACAAATATTTTTTTTGTTTTTTTATGCGCTTTTTATTTTTATCGATTTTTTGACTTTTTAGTTTTAGTTTTTCGGTTTTCTTAATACCTTATAAATAATATCATCGATTTAGTGATAATGCATTTGAAAGAGCTTAAAATTGCCTATCTTTATTGACCAGAAATTTTTGATAGCTATTACCCTTTTTCTCTTTTATACACGGAAACGTCGTGTTTTTCTTAAGCGGTTATATCTCGGAAATATATCATGGAAATATATTGAACAAAATTGAGATGATCAGTAACATAAAGTACAATATTCAGTAAAAATTTAAGCCATTTTATTTTTCTCTTATTAAGAAGAAAACCGCGCCCAATTCATACGAGGCCAGAAAACTTTTTATGTTTGAAAGCAATCATTCTGAAAATTTGTATGCTATGAAAACACAATAATATCTTAAATTTTACCGTTGTTACAACCTCAAAATCTTGATCCTACACGTCACAATAAATCACTATTTTCAATATCATATTTGTTAAAGGAACTTTATTCCTCACACAATTCTAGATGACATAATGAATGAAAATATTTTTTTACGATTGATCCACCTCTTTTGCCGTGTATTACAAAAAGATGGGAGCACTTTTTTGTTAAATTTTTTTTTATTATTTGTTTCGGAATCCAAAAGTTTTTTGAAATAAATTAATTGGATTTACGAAAAAGAATAGAAAAATTTTTTTTAACTAAAAAGTGCTCTTTTTTATAACGCATGTCAAAAGGAGTCGAATAACCCTCGAACAAAAATTTTTCATTTACCATATCACCTAGAATCGTGTCAGGAACAAAGTTCCTTTAACAAATATCACATTGAAAATAGTGATTTATTGTGACGTATATGATCAAGATTGTGAGGTTTTAGAACGGTAAAATTTAAGATATTATTAAGTATTTTACATATCTTTAAGTAACTTGGGCGAATGCAGGGACGGTGTGGGAAATGAGGATGGGCGTGTTATGAATACCTCCACACACAGATGGTGAAGGTATCCTGTAAAAACTCGACAAGGACATGCAGATAGGACAAGAAAATAAAAAAAATATATAAGTTTATGATCATAAATTGCATTATAGATTTCAAAATATCGTAAAATAGAAAAATTGTTATAAAACATAATGAATCGAGGAATCTTAATTTTTTTCTTCTAATTTCGTATGTTCATTAAAAAACAACAAACAAATCATTTGTTTAGTAAAAAAAATGACCGCGGCATTCTCGAGATATAAGCAATAAAAATTAATAAAAATATAACCTCAAATATCTTGGCTGAACTCTATGCCCAGACTATGAAATATTTCAGTGGAAGAAATAGTGGAAGCTACCCTTTTCAGCTCAATTTATTTTCCATCATATGTTTCCGAGATATCGTTTGAACAAAAAATGACGTTTTCATGTATAACAGAAGGGAAATAGCTTATAAAAAATTTCGTGTCGGGGAAGATAGATAATGTCATGCTCTTTCAAATGCATTTATAACGAAGGGTTCAATTTATTTGTAACATACTAAAATAATTTACCTCGTCGATTTCAGAATATCGTAAAACAGAGAAATCGTTGTAAAACAAAAACGGTTAGATTAATCTTAAAATTTATTTTCAATCACGAATCTATATTAAAAAATGATAAATATGAGCCACAGTTGCTAAAAAATGACGGCGCCGTTCTTGAGATATAAGCGATTAAAAAGAATTAAAAAAAAACTGTAATATCTTGAAAAATAGAAGTCCTCGTGATCTGGGCAAATAACTCAGCCAAGAAATAGTTAAAAGCTACCTTTCTGGAAATTTTCAAAAGGAATAATGCCATTCTCCAATTATTATAACACATAGAAAATTGATTTTTTTATAACAAAATAATTTTTTAAAAATCGGTAAAATCCATATTTATCTATAAGATCAAATGAAATTTGTACCCTTAAAATATTCAATTATTGTTATTTTTTCTTTCATTGCAAAGAAATGCATAAGACAGAAAAACGCATCGTTTTCAAAAAATCAAAAATTCAAAAATATTACTACTGTATAACATATACTAGTTTACAAATTCTATCATCAAAATAGTATAAAAATCATAATTTATCTATGCTCGATTACAGATAGTTACAGATTCAATATTGTAAACATAAATTATGTCATTATTAAATCATTTTTAAAAAAAATCACTAAAATAATATTTTTAATATAATATTATCTTTCCAGTTTTCGAATTTTTCCTTGCAATATAATACGTAAAATTGACTAGAAGTGTAGAATAGTAAATCTCATATATTAATATTTAATATCTACAAGAAAAAGTACAACCAAAAAATGAGCTCTAAAACATTAATTTTTACCGTGGATAACTCAAGATATAGAGTAGGGTGTTTCCAAATTCCCAAAAGTTTTAAAATATCAAAAGTAAGCCTTAAAAAGTTGGTATTTGTAAAAAAAATACGTTTTCTGCAAGCTGGGTGCTTAGCGTTAAAATTCAAAGGTAGCTCGAATTTAAGGGTTTCTGAAGAGCACTTATGCGCTTTTTCTGTAAAATCGCAAAAAAAAATAACTAAAACTTAATTATTTATGCAAAAAAAAATTTTGGAAATTAATTATACTACTAGAATTTAAAATCAGTTGCGTCCTAAGCATTGAAAATTTATTTTTTGAGATAGCAGGCGTTAAATTGAAAATTTTTACTTAAAACCGGCTATTGTTGGACATTTTTAATAACCTCAATAGTTTAGATTTTTAATTATGTAAAAAATACCAAATTTTTAACGCAGAAAAATTACGACGCATTTTACACTACAACTCACCATGATTTTGACTAATCAGATCTTTAATCTTCAAAATTTTTACACAATAATATTTAACATATTCTCTGAGATATAAAACTAATGTTTAATACCTAACTTTAAAAACATTTTAGGGTCAAATGGAGAATTTTTCAAAATATTTTGCGCGAATTGAGATTGCATTTATTCAAACGCAAAAGTTGTGTTATAAATTTTCGAATTATTGATTTTTATTCATACGAAAATTATTATTATGAATTGAAGGAGTTTTTCCAAAAGTTTGAAGTTCCTCGGTCTAATGGTTAATCCATTATCCGTCAAGCAGAGCTCCGGGGCCCTCGTTGCGTTGTCAACAAAATACTCGATGTTTGACATTTGACTGCAGTGTAATTTTTTTAATACTAAGTTTTAATCTTTACTAATTGCGGAAAGGTCAAATATGTGGTATAAAGTTTTAGTTATTATATCGCTGTGAATCAAGGAAAGCTTGTACTTTATAAAGTCGCTATTACAGATATATTAATAGTAAAATAGAAATAGTATATTGATAATGAAAGAAACAGATCCATTGTTCGATTATAAACTTGTATTTAAATAAATGAAATTAACATTAATCTTTTACAACGGTTTAATAATATGATGTATACTTTTCTATATTAGTTATTCTATATTTCAACTACTTAGAAATAATAAACGGTTTATTAATTTACTAGATTATGCAATAAGTCGTTTGATAGTATTAATAAATTATTTATATTAACAGTATTCTTGTTTTCATATTTTATTTATTCATTTTCAATCCTTTTTTGAGGGTATTTTTTTGTTTCTTGACTGGCATATTTTCTTTGTCATCTTTTACACTTTTACGTTTTAAGCTTTTTTTGTCAACTTTTAAATTTTTACCTTTAAATTTTTTAATATCAATCCATTTGAATCTCCTCTGTCCTCTTTCTTAGACTTCTTTACTTTAGAATCTTCTTTGTCTACTTTCTTTGATCTTTTGCATTTAACAATTTTGAGTTCCGCTTTTTGATTTCCTTTTACTTCTAAACTGTCTACTTTTTCTTGTTTCCCTACTTTATCACTCTTGTTTCCTACATTTTTTAAATGTTCTGAAAAATATGATTCATTTTGTGGACTTAAGTACTTCAGTAAACTTTTTACATCCTTTATTTTTTCGTCGGATATATCAACAATCGCTGGAGGTATAGATTTGATATCATCAAATGTAATCTTTGGATTGATTTCAAATGATTTTGGGCAACTATTATAATCCTCAGAAATGTCTACTGTACCACTTTGATGGGTTAATTTTGAACGGGTCCGCTGTAAACTTTTTCATAGTCTATTAACTGATACTCAGTTTCTTGAACGACAGTAAATGGCGGGCTAGGGGCATTTTCAATGAGATTAGCATATTCTTGCTGGGTTTCTATGCGTTCCGTATGTTCTTTCTTTTGTGTATAAGTGCCAAAATTTATGTTGCACTGGTTGAACGAATGTCCTCGAATAAGGTATAAATAAACCATTTCAATATTTAATTTTGTGGATAGACTTGATAAAAATCGCAAAACCATATAATTTCGATTCTGACCACCGTAAGCATTAGAGAAAAGTATAATTTTTTATGACATGTTAGCTGAAACTTCTTTTGAATTACATATGAAAGAAAATTACAAACAATATTTGCGCCTTTTTTTACAAATTCCTTCGAGAAAAATGAACATGTAACTTATATTAGTGTTATGATCGTGTACATTATATACATAAATCCACATTAATCTACGAAAAAGTTGGCCATTAACAGGTACCTTAGGCAACGGTAGGTTCTGGCCGTAATTAAATTTAAGACAGAGAGTGTCTTTCTGATAACATTTCTTTTTTCTTTTTAAAATAATCGGCCGCGTTTTGTTTATGAATTAAATTTTCTTGAGTTCACACTCCAGCTTTTTCACTTTCGTAGCAAATATTACATACATCTGTGCGCGGCATTTGGAATGTAAAACCTGAATAATGATTGAAAAAGTTTTCGTATGTAGATTCTCCTATAGGTGGGTCATATTTACCAGTAATTGACGTATAATATTCAAGAAATAAGCGATCCAGATTTTGTATATCTTAAGTAGGATTCTCAAAATACTTTAATGACGATGATTCGTGAGTGTAGTGAGACTGTCAATATGTAAACGAATTCCAGTGTTGTAAAATGAGATCTTTAATTTCATCAGTTAATTTCAGAGTGTAATTATTTTTTCCTCTTCGATCATTGAAGTCATTATGATTTAATAATTTTTTTTGTACAACGCGTATTCATTTTTCTCCTATTTTAAATACGCTGCGTAAAAATTATTGGCATCCTTGATAAATTTTTTCGTCAGTATGAAATAAATATATCCAAGTTACTAATCTATGACTTTTGTTATTAGGATTCACTGTACTTGGGTCACGTAGTTTCAAGAAACTACTTAATAATAATGTTTGTTTGTTATAATCACCTAGAGCCCAAAATTGGCGATGTTTATCTTGTTGATGTTTTACATTAATGTTTTCATAGCATGGATGTGTACAGCAACATGTAACAGGATTGAATGATTTTTTATTAATGATCATTCCTGAGTTAGATATAGGATTGATATATAATTTTTAAACATTATATTTTAATAGTTAATGATGATATTATAAAAAATATTCAAGATCACGGCTTTAAAATACAAGTATGTACCTCACTTTTTGCTTTCTTAATGATATTTGATTTCCATTTACTTCCATCTCTATTACGCTTACGACCTTTGATAGGGTGATTTTCTTGATCTGCATTGACATTATCCATGTTCAACGTTTATTAATAACTAAAACTTTATACCACCTATTTGACCTTTCCACAATTAGTAAAGATTGAAACTTCCTAATAAAAAAAGTACACTGCAGCCAAATGTCAAACATCGAGTGTTTTGTTGAAGATGCAACGAAGGCTTCGAAGCTCCGCTTGACGGGGATTAAAAAAAGCGAATTCGGCGGTACATCGCCCCAACCGAATCGCGTGCGCAACATCACACTTATATTAAAATTACCATAACGGTTTAACCGTTAGTAATAACCCTTATACCGAGGAACTTCAAACTTTTGGAAAAACTGCTTCAACTCATAATGATAATTTTAGTATGAAAAAAATCAAGAACTCGAAAATGTATAACACAACTTTTGCGTTTCAATGAATCTCAATTCGCTCCAAATATTTTAAGTTCGGTTAATGTTTTATATCTCAGACAATATCTTAAATATTTTTGCGTAAAAGTTTATAGATTAACGATCTTACTAGTCAAAATGATTGCGAGTTGAAGTAAAAACTGTGTTATTAATTTTTCGGCGTTAAAAATTTGGTTTTTCTTACATAACTAAAAAACTAAACAAGATAAAAATATGGCCTTCACATAAAAAAAGTTGCGCAATTAAATTCTCTACAAGTATTAAATGTTAAATTTGAGTTTCAAGCGATATTCAAAATCGAGCTCATTGGACAATACCTAATCGGCGAACTCGCGCTATGCGCCCTTTTCCGATCGGAGGCCTCAAGTCATCACTTTACTAACATTTTAAATGGTATCTCTTATAGTTTGATGTAATTTACTTCAGGTTCTATAAGACATAAGTACTTATACGCAAATGTGTGTGAAAGCTGATATAAAGACCTTTAAGTTGCATTGTCGCAACACTTCTGAGGATATTCGGTCAAAAGTTATGTTCAATTGAAATTTATAGAAAACATTAGGTGGAAAATGGGAGACTGCAAATGTAATTTTTTTTATAAATTTCTATTGAGCATAATTTCTGATCAGAATGTCCTTAGAATTGCTGCAACAACGCAAATTAAAGGTCTTAATGTCAGCTTTCACACAAAATGGCGTACCAGTACGTATGACGTATATTACCTGAAGTAAATTACATCAAAATATGAGAGACCCCATTTAAAATGTTCGTAAAGCGATGCATTACAGATACTCCTGTAACTTCCATATTTTGATATCCTATGGTGTGCCAATTTTTTTGTTGATACTATTTGGAACAATGATTCAAAATAATTTTGCTTTTTGAACAATTATCATATATTGAGGTTATTAAAAATGTCCAACAATAGCCGGATTTAAGTAAAAATTTTCAATTTAACGCCTGCTATTTCAAAAAATAAATTTTCGATGCTTAGGACGCAACTGGTATTAAATTCTAGCAGTATAATTAATTTCCAAAAATTTTTTTAGCATGAATAATTAAGTTTTAGTTTTTTTTCGCGATTTTACAGAAAAATCGCATTTGTGCTCTTTAAAAACCCGTAAATTCGAGCTACCTTTATATTTTAACGTTAAGCACCCAGCTTGCAGAAAACTTATTTTTTTGACAAATACAACTTTTCAGAGGATTACTTTTGATATTTTAAAACTTTTGGAAATTTTCAAACACCCTAATATAGAGGGATACATATACACACACAAACACATACACACGCACATATACACCCGCACACATACACACACGCACACACACACGCACGCATGCACGCACATACACACACATACGCACACAGCCATACAGACATTTTCTAAAAATAGTGTATTTTGATTCCCTGTATCTGTGTTATTAGTAATAACACTAATTGTTCACTGTGTTAATAGTAATAACAATAATTAACAATCTTCTTAGTAAATGCATAATGATATTCTTACAATAATTATACTATTTTTTAAATAAGTTAATTAATACGTACGTTGCCCTTGAGCATTAAGAGCATTTGCCACTGAGGGATATTTTGTTAGTAATAATTAAATATTTTTCAGTGCCTTAATAACATACTATATTACTTATTCTGTTATAGAAATGATGAATATATTTCGGAAAGTGCAGTTGTTACTATTAGAAGGATTAAGTTGTATAGTGACAGTTTAGCACGTTACGGAAAGTCTCCATATCTTTATCCAATGTATGGTTTAGGTGAGCTTCCACAGGGGTTTGCACGTCTGAGTGCAATTTATGGCGGTACATACATGTTAGATAAGGCAGTAGACGAAATAGTAAAAAAAGATGGAAAAGTGATTGGTGTTCGTTCAGGAAATGAAACTGCACTATGCAAGCAAATATTTTGTGATCCAACATATGTACCTGATCTAGTGAAAAAAGTTGGTCAAGTAATTCGCTGTATTTGCTTGTTGGACCATCCAATTCCTAATACCGGGGATGCGCTTTCAACGCAAATCATCATTCCGCAGAAGCAAGTAAGTTTCACTTTTTAAATAAATACCGCGTATTTGTTGATTCAACACGCTCTAAAGAGGGCCACAACCTGTGGTGGGTGGTGGGTAAAGACACGTTAAAATCATTTTCTACACAATACTGAATCATATATGTCATTTATGTCGTAATCGTGCCATATATATATCGTAAATGTAGGGTTGGGAAGTAACTAGTTAAAAAGTTATGTTAAGTTACAAATTTAGTAACTTTTTACTTAACTTATTTTTTGAACCATCTAACTTTTTACTTAAAGAGAAACCCGGGTGAAATTTCAGCTCACTGATAATTAAATGACTGGAGGAAGAACAAAAAACAATTTTAACATGTTTTTTCACAACGAGTCCAATGGCGGACTTAAAAAAAAATTATTTTTTGTATTTTGATTTTTAATTTTCGATCCAAAAACTATCGATACAAATCCATATGATCGATCGTTCATAATGTTGTCAGGAACCTGCAAAAAAATGTTGAGCCGAAAATATTCTAATCTGGACAATTAGTTTGAGTGTTAGTGCGCGGCGGTCAGCCGCCACAACGCGCAGACCATTCTTTTCGTATTCTGGCAGTCAGTTTATATTTATCTTATGCAGTGCTTTTTCAAAACAAAGTTCAATGAGAGGTGCTGCAGATGTAAGCAGTTGTATTAAAAAATTATACGAAACATGTGAACTGATTACCAAAATACGAAAATCATGGAAAGAAGCAGCATGCATATCGTAAGGCAAAGCCAAGAGTGCTTGAGCGAGCGAGCGGGGTACTTGGCGCGGCTGCGGTGAGCTGGTGCGCTATAGCGTTACAGCAAAAACTAGTTGTCCAGATTAGAATATTTTTGGCTCAAAATTTCTTTGCATGTTCCTGACAACATTTCAAACAATCAATCGTATGAACTTGTCTGGATATCCAGTGATTTTACTATCAATGAGCTGAAATATCACCCGCGCCTCCCCTTAACTAGTTATAATTATTTTGAGTAACGTGTAACTTTTCAACAATTTTTTATAAGTTAATTGTACATAAAAACTACATTCGAAAATCATCATCAATTTTCCTAAATTTTGGAAAGCACACTAAAGCATACATGAATTGTATACAATGCAATAAATGCACTCACCTAACTAGTCACTCTTTAAATTTCTAATATGTTCACTTTTGGAAAATAAGCTACTTCAGCTGGTTAACGTATTAATCTCTAGCTAAATTTATTACCTAAAAATATGATTATTCCTAGAATCAGGCAAAATATCTGATTCGAATGATTTGAATTTTTTGGTAATCCTCCAATGAGGTTAACAAAAATATGCATTTGGTCCGATGAAATTGCAGTATTTCAAAAAAATTCAAATCGTTCGAATCAGATTTTTTGTCCGTCGAGGGCACAAATAAATAAGTTTCGTGTAAATAATTCTATGCTTATAGGTTAAGGGGACAGGCTTGAGTTAAACCCAAAAAAAGAATATTTTTTTACAAGTCCAGAAAACTTTTTATGTTTGAAGGTAATCATTCTGAAAATTTTGATGCTATCAATACTTACTAATATCTTAAATTTTACCATTGTAAAACCTTAAAATCTTGACCCTACACGTCACAATAAATCACTATTTTCAATACCATATTTATTATAGGAACTTTGTCCCTCACACGATTCTAGGTGACATTATGAACGAAAATTTTTTTTTCGACGGTTATTCGACTCCCGTTGACATGTAGTACAAAAACAGTGGAGTACTTTTTCATTAAAATATTTTATATTATTCTTTTTCGTAGATCCAATCAATTTTTTAAAAAATATTAAAAAATTTCTTTCAAAAAATCGATTGGATCTCCGAAAAAAAATAATAAAAAAAATTTTAACAACAAAGTGCTTCGCTCTTTTTGTAATACGTGTCAAAAGGAGTGGATTAAACGTTGAAAAAAAATTTCGTTCATTATGTTACCTAGAATCGTGTGAGAAACAAAGTTCCTTTAATAAATATGGTATTGAAAGTAATGATTTATAGTGACATGTAAGATCAAGATTTTGAAGTTTTACAACAGTAAAATTTAAGATATCATTGTGTATTGATAGCATACAAATTTTACGAATGTTTGCTTTTAAACATAAAATGTTTTCTGGACTAGTAAAAAGAATATCGTTTTTTGGGTTTAACCCAGGTCTGCCCATTTAATTATACATTTTTATTCTTTCTGTATTATTCTAAACTATTATAATTTAATTAATAAATGTAAATGGGTGATTACAAAATAACTGTGAGTTTTTATGTCCTCTACTTTAATTTCTATAAAAGTATACTCATTCTGATTTAGCTATAAATTAGATATAAATTACATTAAAAGATAACAAAAAACCAAAGAAATTCTTAATCTATATAACGTTAACTTTGGAAGTACGTAGGGTTTTATTTTATTTCAATTTTTGTAGAAATGGTGCACTTCTAAAAAAAAGTCGATTTTTCTCGAAAAAAAACGATGTAAATTGTTTATAAAAAAAAATTTACATTCAATCGAAAAACGGCTACGTACTTCTTTAGAGAATCTACTTGTGACGCTACAGTAAAAATTTCAATCCAATTCATGCGATAGTTTACGAATAATCTGTTCTCCCAGTTTGAAAAAACGGTTTCGAGAAAAACGCGTTTAAAGTTTTACATGCACTTAAATCATAGATATTTATTGTTTACCTCTAATCTGCGATGCCTGCACCATACATTTGGCTATCCAAATTAATATTTGCCTCCTCCTCTTCCTTTCTCATCGATTTTGAATCTAATCGGGCCTTCTTGATTGCATAAGCTTCATGATGCTTGACAGGCCATCATTGTAAATGCCTGCGGCAATATATACTGCAGTGTCAAGAACGTGCTTGTCACTGGAGACTGATTTCGGAGCCATACACCACAACGACTGAGTTGAAACTCTCGTTGCCGTTTTGCGCATATCCGCCGAGGCAGCGAGTCAGCAGATCGTCGCTGCTCAATTCAGCATAAATAGGAGAAATTGCTTCAAACACCTCTTGGGACATTGCTGGCTTGTGTTTATAATTCAAATCGCCAGTGGCCTGGGCCCTCTGCCA
The DNA here is from genome assembly GCA_949152435.1 of Gastracanthus pulcherrimus. NCBI lineage: Eukaryota > Metazoa > Arthropoda > Insecta > Hymenoptera > Pteromalidae > Gastracanthus > Gastracanthus pulcherrimus. The sequence goes on along the minus strand of OX424572.1, from coordinate 149,946,376 downwards.
TGAGCACCATAAATCTTCGCCGCGCGGGCATCTCTCGTGCTTCGATTTGACGTCCGTCGATAATTTATGGTCTAGCGTTGCGTAGATTTCATTGCGCATATTTTTTATAAAATCATAATATCTACGTATTACTGGACCATAATAAATTGACAATTCGTAGATTAATTTACCAATGAGCTTGCTCTTTCCTCCTAGACCTTTAGTTATCTTTTTTTAAATTTCGAAGGCGAGTACTCATCCGTTTCTGCACGTGGTCGATGCACTCTTTCTTCATTACTGACAAATTTTCGTAAGGCTGCGAGTCTACGATACCTTTAACAGTTTTTGAATCACCGTCCCCGACGTAATTGGCATATTTAAGTTGGTGTAAAGATTCTGAGCGCTGGAACATCTCAATAACGGCATCCACTTCCATTTTTCCGGCCGAGCCGTCATGGTTCGATTGGCATTCGTTTTCATGGGTTTCGAGTCATTCCTTGTACTCATCCGTGTCACTTTTCTTTTCCCAAAATTCGCATGCCTTACAATATTTAGATTTAACTAAATGTCGACCACTTTCCCAGTACACCATCCAATAAGTGATACAAATCCGAAAAGGGATGTGAAGCCGCGTTTGCCCCACGAACCATCGCCAGATACAGTAATACCAGTTGTGTTTTCTTTTTCATCACTTTTTTCTTCTCTTCCTTAGCTGCATTTTTCATACTCTGCTCACAAACCTCCTTTGCATCGACAGCAATCTTCTGCACAACTTTATCGTAAAATGATTGAAAAATTGGCCGCGGGAGCTCCATGAACGCACAAAATTTTATTATTCCATTCAATCCTATTCCCAGTAGTCGCATAGCAAGAATCATTCTACGATTAATGTCGTATGCTTTTTCAATGGATGGTGAAGAAGGGATAAAAATGTTGTCGCAGTTTTGGCATGAAATAACAATTTTGAAACCCAAGCTACGCTTTCCACACTCGGTGAATGTCACATCTTACTTGCACTTTTTGCACACAACAGCTTGCGATATAGCGGTAAATACGGTTAAAAAATTCAGAATTCGATAAGCAAAGCCTTCATCTACTTCAAAGTCATCAGGATCGATGGTAGATAATTTTCGAGCCGATGTGCCAACCGCCTTGACGCTTGGCTTCTCCATTTCATAATGGATACTTGGCCGCCGCTTTGAAATTTTCGGCCTTTGGCTTTGTAACCAACAAGGTCTCCTATTATTCTGATAGATGAAATCAATACAAAAGCGATGAATCAGCGAGCGATCCGAGGCGCTGCCGCAAAATCGATATTTGAACCTTTTAAAAATTATTTGACACTATAGGACCAATTGCATATTATTTTTATGACCCTAAAGTATTGTTTAAGCCGAAAAAAAAATCTATTTTTTGAAAATCCTGGAATGGTGTTATCTCTTAAAATTAGTACAGGATTTAGCTTAAGGAGTGACGTCACGCAATCACGCCACTTTATATGCGAAACTTTACAACAATAATGCAAATAAACTAAGCAATGTCAAGCAGAGAAAAGGGCGTATTCAAAAACTTGACTAACTGAAGTATAAAAAAAATTAAAACCACCCGGTATTTAATAAAAAATCAACGAAATAAAAACAGTTATTTTCTACAAATATTCATACTTTTTTAGTCATCAAATACATGCATATTTATAATCTCTAGAAGAGGCAGGGTGGATGTCCCGACTACTGACACCCCCAAGGATCGATTGTTGCATTATTGCATAATTTATACTATTTGCTAAACAAAAATATATATTTTTCTATTTATTTATCATTATATATTACATGTAGATAATAAAAACGAGGTTGCAATTTCAATAAAGATTATTTTTAATTATAAACTCATGAAATTAATAATAATATTCTCATGAGCTATTAGTGACACCCCGAAAATATGCCGGAACCAACTACTGCCACCCCGACTATTGACACCCATTTACTTTCTTTTATATCTATTAATTAAATAACATTCTTAAAGTATACTTTGGACTTAAGCTTTTACGTATAGGTGTCTAAATGAGTAGTTTAAATGTATTATCACAAATATTTGAAATCTTTCTCCTGGAAGCGTTAAAGATAATGCAAGATGAACGTCACCGTTGAAGCCAAGGAGGCTAGATTGTACTCACTAACTCGCGCGGCAGTGTCAGTAGTTGGGCAAATGCAGCCTTTTCTTGCCGAACTACTGACATGTCAGTAATACGAAAATGTCTAAAACGCTTGTACCTAACGCTGCCATCCAATAATTAAATAAAATGTCTTTGATAAGTCTCCTTTTTTATCTAGTAGATATATCTGGTATATAAATATTACCTATTGAACTATTTTTTATTGCATATATCGCTCTAATATATAAATCATAGTCTTCTCTATTTCGCAATATTTTCATATTCTCTCTGAACACAGACATAATTTTAAACGTTTTCGTAGCCTGGAATTTTATTATTATTTTTTAAAAGTTTCTGAAATCAAAAGATGTCACGTTTGTTTATTCATTATACTAATAACAGTTACGGATTGCTTATATATATTTTTCAGATATTATTAGATAGAGTTTATATTTTATTTATAATGAAATAGATTTGGGTGTCAGTAGTTCGGTGGGGTGTCAGTAGTACGGACATCCACCCTACCTATTTTCACTAAAATACCGTATATTTGGAGTAAAATAGCTTATATCTCGAATACAAGGGCCCATTAGATCAAACTAAAAGTACTAGGTTTCATTTTTAGGTACCAGAAAGCACCTCCCAAAGCCTCATCAAAATCCGAGATCTGCAGCGTTGGTGTTCTCCTTGTACGAGCATTTTTTTCTTTTAAAACCATCGAAAACTCCTTTTAGACCATTTTTTAACTAATAAATTGCTTTCCATATTTGTTTTCAAACGAAAAAGGACCTTGGGACTCAAAGGCTTAAATGTTATTTGTACATTGAAATGTTCTGTCCCTGAAATAGTTAAGTTTAATATTATTATAAACCTACAAAAAAAAAGAATTCTATGCATGGAGTAATGGGATGTATGGTTTATCGTTTATGATTCTATGATTTAAATATTTATTGTTAATTGCAATTGGCTGTCCCTGGGGTAGTTGGTTTTAAGGTGACCTATCCGTCATCGATTTAAGAGGATTCAAGGTCTAATTTTTTCATTTAATTTTCAATTTTGAGTTATAATTTCGCTGGAATGTTGTCCAATCAAAAACGATAACGTTCCAGAGATATATTTTGTAAAAATTGAAAATTAAATGACAGCATCACTAAAAGCGAAACGCTCTGCTTTTCGCATACGGAACTCGCCAGATTTACAAGAAGAAACTTGACCATACACTTTAGTAAATTGAATAAACTGATTACTTAGTCCGTTTTCTTTTGTTTTTTGTTTCTTTTTAAATTCCTTTGGTTAAACCCCAAACCATGGTTGAAGACATATTAAAATTGATATGTATTCATTTCTTCAATCCATCTAGAGAAATTCTAACAAGTGATATAATGGAAGAAACGGCCGTGTACATACGCAAAAGGTAATATAATATAAACTCGTACGCTACAAACTCGTAGAAGCTATTTTCAGTCTATTTGGATTGCTCTTACGGTGTGATATACTGGGAGAAACGGCAATTTCTCTCGATTTCAAAATTACTTGTATTTTATCTATTGTCAGTATTCAAATTTTCATTCAATCAAATTAGACTCTTAAAGTTAAAGGCTTAAAAAAGCTGGAAGAAATATAAAAGCGATCTCGTAGAAATTTTTGCAGACTATTTGGATCGATTATATGGTGATATACTGGGAGAAACGACTATTTCTCTCGATTTCAAACTTGCTCGTATTTTATCGATTGTCAGTGTTCAAATTTTCATTCGTTCAAATTAAACTCTTATGGCTTAAGGCTTAAGTGTCGACATTTTTTCAGATCTTTTAAATCACTTTGACGGTCTAATATGCTGAGAGAATCGGCCATTCTTGTCGTTTTCGAATTTTCCAGTATTTTATCTAAAGTCAGTGTTTAAATTTTGATATGTTTAAATATAACTCTTGCGATATAAGGCTCAAAAAGGGTCGAGAATATAAAAACGACCTTGTTGAAAATTAATTAGACAGTTTAGATCAATTTTATGGTCTGTATGCTGGGAGAATCGGCCATTTTGGTCGTCATCGAATCTTTTCGTAATATGTCTTATGTCACTGTTTGAATTTTCATTTGGTAAAATGAAACTCTTCCGATATAAATTCAAATCTTCATTTGTTCAATTTGATCTCTTGAGTTATACGGATCAAAATCGGTCGAGAATATAAAAACGACATTGTTGAAATTTTTTAGACAGTTTAGATCAATTTTACTGTTATGCTGGGAGAAACAGCCATTTTTGTTTCTTTCGAAATTTCCCATATTTCAATTCAATGGTGATACAGACGGAAAATTGAATAGAGGAGTCTTGGAGTTTATAACCTTGTTAGAAATATGTTTTGAGTAATATACAGTAACATATTAAATTATACGGAAATCAAATTTTTGTGACGGTATAGAGATTGACATCCGTATTAATCCGTAAAGGACTCCGTACAAGTCGATAAGAATTCTGTAATGACTCCGTAAAAGTGAGTGAGTCCGTAAACAGTCCGTAAGGCTTCCGTAAGAGTTCGTATGGCTTCCGTAAATGTTCCTTAAAGAGTCCGTAAGAGCTCGTATGGCTTCCGTAAGAGTCCGTAAAGAGGTCGGAAGAGTCCTTAAGGCTTCCTTGAGAGTTCGTATGGTTTCCGTAAGAGCCCGTAAAGAGTTCGTAAGAGTTCGCAAGGCTTCCGTATGAGACCGTTAAGTTTCCGTAAGAGTCCGTAACGTTTTCCTCAGAGTCCGTAAGACTTCTGTAAGGGATCGTATGGCTTCTGTAAGAGTCCGTAAATAGTCTGTAAGCGCCCGTAAGGCTTCCGTAAGAGTCTGAAGGAGTCCGTGTATTGTTGAGACAATATATGTTGAGAGGCGCGATGACCCCGCTGCTAGCGCCCTCTAATTATATGGTAGTGTCATGTTTACGCGCAAGCATCAAAATGCTGGTTTTTTAGTATTGCATGCGTGTAAAAAAACCACTTTGGTCAGTATGATATGATCGAAAGAAAAATCATATTGTACATAAGATTGTAGCTTCTTTTACGTACTTTAACCCTTTCAGGGGCAGTGGTACGTATACGTACCACCTTTTTGCTTTCAATTTTTTCTGTATTTCAAACGTATTTTTCAGTGCTCCTATGCGTGTGAGTACTTTTTGGACTCTTGAGATGATTAGTTATAAGTTTTGTATAGAAAAGTATGCAAATTTATTTATTTATAAATAGTTATAAACAATTGAATCACAAAAAACTCGTTTTTCTTCGTATAAAATCGTTTATTCTTGAACGAAAAACTCTAGAGCTCTGAATTTTTTTTTATCTATAGTCCGTATCCAGCTCTATAATACGAGGGTAGTTCAATAAGTCTTTAGAATGACCAACAGATGGCGCGCGAATCGCTCCAAATCATCTGTTTTCAGTCAGCACCACTCCCGACTAGATATATGGTGCAGTCACAGTCCACATCTTCTGAGTTTACGTGTTTTTATAACCAATTGAAAAAAAAAATTGCTTGTTAAGAAAAATCGAAAAAAACGAGTTCAGAGTGGTAATTAAACATTTTCATTTAAAGGGTTTAACTCCATATGAGATAAAAAATGAATTGGACTCAGTTCATGGCACATCTGCCCCTGCCTTAGCAACGGTTTATAACTTGGTAAATGAATTTAAGCGTGGTCGTACATCAATAAGTGACGAACCACGTTCAGGAAGGCCCGTAGAAGCAACTACTCCCGAAATCATCAATAAAATCCACGATATGGTGTTGAAGGATAGAAGATTAAAAGTGCGTGAGTTAGCTGAGGCCACAAGGATATCTATAGGTGCAGTTGTTTCAATTCTACATGAAAAATTAGGCATGAAAAAGCTATCGGCAAGATGGGTGCCGCGTTTGCTCTCAGCTGAGAATAAACGCAATAGAGTGGTCGCCTCTGAGGCTCTTTTGGCGCGCATAAGTCGGAATCCTGAGGAATTTTTTCGTCGATTTGTGACTGTGGATGAAACATGGATACACCACTACACTCCTGAGACAAAGGAACAATCCAAACAGTGGATTTCCACAGGCGAACCAGCTCCAAAGAAGGCAAAGACCGTAAAGTCAGCTGGTAAGGTTATGGCTACAGTTTTTTGGGATGCACGTGGAATTATACTTATTGACTACTTGGAAAAGGGTAAAACAATTACTGGTGAGTATTATGCATCATTATTAGAGCAGCTGAAGGAAGAAATTAAAAAAAAACGACCACATTTGGCGAGAAAAAAATTCTCTTTCATCACGACAACGCCCGAGTTCACACATGCTTCGTTTCAATGGCTAAAATTGAAGAACTAAAATTCGAATTGGTCGAACACCCACCGTATTCACCAGATTTAGCCCCCAGTGACTTTTTCTTATTTCCAAACTTGAAAAAATGGCTCGGTGGACAGAGATTTACGGACAACGAAGACGTCATTGCCTCTGTAAGTGCTTATTTTGAGGAACTTCCGAAAACGCACTTTTCTGAAGGATTAAAAAAACTTAAAAAGCGATTGACCAAGTGTATAGAGCTCCAAGGAGATTATGTTGAAAAATAAAAAAAAATTTACCAAAAAAAAATTGTTTTTATACTTTATTCTAAAGACTTATTGAACTACCCTCGTATATATTTTTTTCAAAGTTTTTCGCACGCTATTTTTTTTGATAAAATTTTTGAAAATTTCAAAAATTGAATTTTTGTATATGAATTTATTTATAACTTATTATTTATAATGTATAACTTGTTTCAATTGTTTTTAAATATTAATCATTTATTTGTATAGTGTTTTATGCTCATTACATATTTTATAGCCTTAGTTGTGTGACCGTCCACCAGGTGGCCAGCATCCAGTAGTAGCATCTTAGCGGTATACTCTCTAAATGTGAAATAGTGAAACTTTCACTATTTCTGCTAGTGAACCCTTTTTTCACTTATAAAATAGTGAAAATATCAGTAATTCAGTAGTAGAAATTCTTTTCACTATTAAAATAGGGAATACACCACTTATTGAATTAGTAAACCGAAACGCTATTTCATTCTAGTGAATAATTTCACTACTATAATGAGAAAAGGCGGAGTTACCGACAGCATAGCTTCACGTACTGCCACCAGGCGGTGTCGATCTACTCGCAACAGAGATGGCCGTGAGAAATGCATATAAGAGAGGTTGAGGTGGCAAGCGTCCTGATCCTAACTCGAGTGACTTCCCTAAGTAGGTAACGCATAGCGGCGACTATAGGGATAATTTTTCGAGTTTAATATTAGGAAATTAATATTAGGAAAAACTTTTACGATTCTAAATACTAGCTGCCAAGAAGTCAAGAGTGGGATGCAGCATAGTAGCTAACATGTTTACACGTACAATCATCAGGTTGTAAAAAGAATTGACACTACTTTTTGTCTATTTTTTGTATTGACTTCTTGTACTAAAAAACTGTCTGAGCAATCCAAAAGGAAAAATGAGCGACACAAAAGAAAATTTTGAAGAAATCGAAATTGCTAGTGATGGCGAGTCGAACGACGATATTGAAAACACGGAAGATGAATTTTCCATCACAAAAGACGTGTTAGAGAAATCATTTGAATTCAACAATGATGAATTCCAGTTTGATGATGATACAAACAGTCAGTTTGACGATGATGATGATACCCCTCTGAGTAATCGTGTAGCAGAAATGGATGGTATGTGGGAAAAAAACGGAGAGTTCATTTCAATCCACCATTCACTCAACAGGTAGGCCCAAAAAATTTTTCAGAAAATATTAAAAAACCAGGCGATGTTTTTTTATGTTTATTTTCAGAAAGGAATATTCAACTAATTGTCGAACAATCAAACCTTTACTGCAAGCAGAAAGAAAAAGATTTTGAAGTCATTACTAGTGATGAAATAACGAAATTTTTAGGACTCAATATAAGGATAGGTATAAAAAGATTACCGTCTTACCATGATTACTGGTCTACAAACTTACAACTACATGATCTTTATATTAGTTCTGTCATGCCTGTGAAGCGATTTTCTTCACCTTTTCTAAATAATCTTTCTAAAGACTTACGAGTATTTTTCTAATCCAACTAGGAATCAAGCTATTGATGAAAGCATGATAAAATTCAAAGCCAGAAGTTCTATGAAGTCGTATATGCCAATGAAGCCGATCAAAAGAGGTTATAAAATTTGGGGTAGAGGAGACGATAATGCATACATTTCTAAATTTCAAATCTACACTGGAAAAATAGGAAATAGAGCAGAAGCTCTTTTAGGTGAGAGAGTAATCAAAGATTTGAGTCGTGATCTAATGCACAAGCATTATCGTATTTACTTCGACAATTATTTCACTACCGTAGATTTGATGTCAAGCTTACTAACAGATGGAATCTTAGCATGTGGTACAGTTCGGAAGGATAGAAAAGACTTGCCAAAAATCCAACAAGCCGAAAAAAGATGTCTTCTGGCGATAGTGAATTCCGAACTTCATATAAAGGAGTTCGATGGCTAAAATGGTATGATAAGAAGCCAGAACACTTTTTATCAAATTATCACGACCCGTCAGTCATATCACAAGTCAATCGGAGACAACAAGACGGTTCTTTGAACGAAGTAACCTGCTCACAAATGGCCAAAGATTACAACAGTCACATGGGAGGCCTTGACAAAGCTGACATGCTAAAATCGTTTTACGAAATTAGTCGGAAAAGCAAAAAGTGGTGGCATCGTATATCTTCTAGCACTTGGTTGATGTTACTGTAGTAAATTTTTTTATCATATACAGATTGCTGTTTCCGGAAGAAACATTGACACTGAAAGACTTTAGATTATCAGTAGCTGATCATTTGATTAGTATTCCGAATCGCCTGAAGAAGGGAAGACCGTCCATAAAATCCCCGATGAAGAAATGTAAACCGAATGTAACTGATACAGTCAGAACATCGCAGGCATTTCACCTACCTGGTGTTTCTGTGAGTCGGAGAAGATGCGCCCACTGCAGTACAAAAGAAAATCAAAAGCGCACAACATTTTATTGTAAAACATGCAATGTTCCATTGTGCATTGACGAAGGAAACAATTCTTTCGAAAAGTACCATGAACCAAAGTAGATTGAATATAATTTTTTTTTTATGTTGACAAACAATATATAAAATTTCAAAAAAATTAAAAAAAAAAAATACAATGTGCTGAAAGTTTAAAAAAAATTATACAAATATATGAAAAAATAAAAAAAAATTAAAATGTTGAGAAATAAAACAAAAATTAAAAAATGAAATAAATAAATAAATGGAACTAGTTTCTCCCCACATCCACGTCGTTAGTTCTATATTGTGCTGAGAGCTCACTGAAGCCGCCATCTTCAACTTGTCATCTTCAATTTTACAATTCTCACATCAGAATCGTAATCTGCGACCCTGGAAACCCCCGTATACGAACTTTTGTGCTAATCGAAAACAATTACAAATATGACCAAATATAGTCACCATATTGAATCCGCCATTTTGAATTTTAAAAATTTGACGTCAGAATCGCAATCTGCGACCCCGAAAATCCCTATATACAAAGTTTTATCCTAACCGGCAATAAAACCACGAATTTAACCTAAAATAATAGCCATATTGGATCCGCCATCTTGAATTTTGTAATTCTGACGTCAGATTCGTATTCAGCGACCCCAAAAACCCCTATATACAAAGTTTTATCCTAACCGGCAATAAAACCACGAATTTAACCTAAAATAGTCGCCATATTGGATCCGTCATCTTGAATTTTGTAATTCTGACGTCAGATTCGTATTCAGCGACCCCGAAAACCCTTATACCACTAATGACTTTAAATATATGTACAGAAGAAAAATGTGCCCCTGAAAGGGTTAAGATGCATGTGCCAATTTTTGTCGTATAGTTTATTTTCGATGCGAAAATTGCAACTTTCATTGTCGTTTATCGGCGGATAAAGTGACCATACGAATGCATTGCAAGACAAAAGGCAATCGATGCCGATAAAAACGTCGGTTGCTTCTTCAAAACTCCTAGGTTTACTAATCCTAAAATATCGACACCAAGGCGTAGGCTACGCTACCATGTATTAGTTAAACAACACATAAAGAAAGTCTCTCCTAGGCTAGTCTTGACTTTTTGAAGCAATTACTATACGACTTTCCCACAAGAACTGGTAAATGGCCACTTCACCAACACTGTTGGTAATGTGACCAATTGTTAACTACTTAGAACTTCCCGATATATACCTACTGGGAATCATAAATTCCTTAAGGTGGCCACATTACCTGCACCGTCCTTATTTCTTTGTATATTAATATCCATTTTCAATAAAAGTCAATAAAGTGACCACAGTTACGTCGGAAATAAAGTTCTATATTCAACACGGGATTAAAGTTGACTTTATTCCCTTATTACATAATGTACTATTATCAATGATTTATATCATCAATAGTACAAAATGTAAAAATATAATATATACGAGTAGTTATCACCTTACTATCGGCCGTCAAAACAAACTTGACCTTGACCTCAGAAGACCCCGCGACAGGCGCCAGTGAGCGACACTTAGCGCCAGTGGGGTGACATCTGATACTTTGATGACTCATAATACATTATCTGAGTAATGCATGATTCTAAATAATTTTTTGTCTTTTAAATTAGTTTTATTATTTAAATAATCAAAATGAATCTAATTAAATTGTAATATTTGAATGAAAGTATCAAAAAAAATTAATTTATAAAAGACTTTAATCATTAAAATATATAATTATAAATGGTTTCAAAAGGAAATAGAACAAATAATCTGGTTAATACAAAGAAGGGAAGTGCAATTAAATTTTCTTATTTATTTGATGATAATCGATTATTCAGTACATCTATTATATTATACATATGTAGAGATACGAGTTGATAAAATTCATCTATTACATCATGTTTACAAAGAGGAATTGGTTTTTTAAATTCTTTTGAACGTGTTTGTACGCTGGTGGTTATGAAGTTAATTACATTATCGTCAACTGCATTTTCAACGTCTTTAACAATTAGTCTGCGTATACGATAAAATTTACTGTGTCAATCAAAGATTATCGAACCTCACGTCTATTCTAATACTACCGTGTTTAATCAAACTCTAGTGAGTGTAATCGTTAGCCTACAAGTCAGGTGTCAAATCAAAAACAAATAGACAATAACCGTTAGAATATGCTTCACGCGTGATTTGATTACCCTCGTTGAGAAAATGTATACCTGTTTCCGAAAATAAGGTGTGATAAGCGACAACGTACAACTTATTTGTTATGCTAAAATCGGGTTGTAAAGGTTTTAAAGGTATTTGTACACCGTCAACGTATAAGCATAGAAAATTGGTATTAAAATGTTGAAAGATAAAAGGATTAAGTTCTCGATCACCATTAAACGCTTTATTATTAACAAAACCAATAATAATTCTTTTTGGTATATGGCCTAATATAACGTTATCCAAGGATTCACCGTGAATACCACTATGCATGGTAATAGCCTTGACTTCTACTCTTGTAAGAGGATATTCAGCAGTTGTCTTTGAAAGTGCTTTAACGTGCGCGAGTAATAAACCAGGACTAATTTTTACGCGTCTAACTAAAAGATTAGCTTCCTCGATATGTAAAGAAAAATATCCTGTAGCATCCATGAGAGTAAAATTATTGCGAGCTTTTACTAAACGTACTTTTACCTCAACACCATTTATTAGCAGCTTTTCTTGGTTAAAAACGTTACCGTGAATATGACCTTTTAAGTCGATAGCTCTTCCTGCTGATAGAAATTTTCGTCGTTGTACAAGTCTCTCTTTAGCATCTACCAGATCGTCCATGTTCGCAGGAGTATCTTCACACCATAGGACTGTGTACGCTCAATGTACGCTCTGTAAGCGTACGAATTGGTTGGTGGTGATACAGGTTTTTTAATGAAAAAGACACTATCTACTTGATTAATCAATGAATGTATTAAGTTGTTAATAGGGCCCATTTTGTTTATTGGAGGTGCTGGATTCGCAGGTAAATCAGTTATAGGTATATCAGAGGCTAGACGAACACGTACATTGAGCATCGTGTGGGCAAGACCAATGTATTCTTCACTATTACCAGGTATAACGAATTATATTGATGAGTCATCTGCTAACGATGATATTGGTTTATAATTTATCCAGTGAGTGCCTTCGATCGTCGTTTGAGTCATAGGAATTTCAAACAAGAGTAGCTCCGACTTTATACATTCACATGAATGGACGTGTAAAAAGGCCATCTTTAGCTATCAAAAATATCTCTTGTTGTTCTTTTATTAGTCTTCGTTTTCTTTTTAGTTGGCTTTTTCTTCTTCTTAACTTTACCTTTTTTTACACTGGATGATTTGCGACTTGATACCTTTCTCCTCTGTTTTGTTACTGTTTTTCTTTTTCTACCTTTGCGGATTGTGACAGGTTCGCCCAGCAATTGCAACTGAAGAGGATCGACGTGGCGGGGCATTTTATATCCTGACCCCTCCATCAACTTATCTAGTTTTTCCTCAGCCTTTCTCTTCAGAGTTTCACCAGATTCTCTCATGAGGTTACGAAATGATTCTGTAATTGGTGTATTTCGCGTGCCGATGTCAGACATAATGTTCATTCTAGCACCACGGGTAAAGAGAACTTCGAAATATACCAACCAGGAATGAACCAATACCACCATGACCTCGTTGGTAAGGGGAGCCAATGTAAATGCGTCCAACCCCACCAATGTGAGGACCCTCACCAAAAGTACCCCCACCACAACTACCAACTTGTATATTGAAATATTCGTCATAACGGTCCATTTTCTTTCTTTTTTTGTATTACGCAATCACTTTAGTCTGTTCTTTTAAAATGAAGAATCACAGTCAACGTACCGTAATCGAATGGTATTGGATGTTCCAGTTGGTCCCTTATATCAATTTCGATGGTCTGAAAGGAGGTGTGTAATAAAAGTAGATACATGGGAGGGGAGAAACTTTTGATTCTGGTGCTGCCATATGCGTAATCATCTATATTTAGCGATACTGCTCGCAACAATCGTGATGGATCGTCACCCGTTACGGAACGTTCACAAATGTCAGTATAGATCATGATCATGGATGGTAAAGCCGTTGGAAAGATGAGCTGGTCTATCGCCCTCTATCGGATCTTGATTTTTAATAAGAATGCTGTGAATATTTTCAAACCCCAACATTTTTTATAATTTTCGGACAGACAAAGCTCGGAACTAACCGCGGTACAAGTCGTATTTGCACAAACTCTATTAATCGTCACGTATCCGCCACATTCGACTCTAAACTGCAAATGATCCTTCGTACAGTCTAAATTATTTATTTCGTGTATAAAACTCTGCACATCTTTGTAAATTCCTTGCCGAATCAGTGACACGACACTACTGTAATTTTCCACTCTTAATTTGTTTGTTTCTAGATGCATGTGTGGTATGCTGTTTCACAAAACTTTTCTGTCTTCTTCATCCTTATCCGATGACACGTGTTGAAACGTCAGAGGTATTTAAACCTCCGTAAGTGCGACCGATCGTGACCCATGTAGTCGAATTTGTTCTGGTAACTGTGCAATAAAGTGTGTTGTAGTGTTGTCGTTAAAATGTTGCAGGCTGCTGTCGCCGGGAAAAATGATATAAAACTGATCCTTCATTTTATCTCTATTTTAAATGATTCACCTTAACTCAAGAGTTAAACTTATCGGGGTAATCTTTCCGACGAACAAAATATTCCTTAAAGTGACCTTTACCTCTACTCTTTAAAACTTTCTCAACCTCGAAAATGTCTGTATTTAAATCTTTTCGCACTCTGTTCAGCTCTTTTGCGTAAAATAAAACCATCAATGTCTTCGTCTGCCAAGTCTTCCAAAAAGTATACCGGTGGTTGGACACGTGGTTGGTATAACCTTGGCAAAGACGTTCTTTACACGACTGACTCTAACCAAATCACCAACACTATATTGAGGTTGTCAAAAAGCATGATTGCCGTACCGACGTTCTAAATTTTTGCGAACTTTGGTAAAATTGTACAGTCACCGAGGCAGGTGTCATTTTTATAGCTGGATGTTTGATTCGACGTTGATTTTCTTCTTGCTTGTATGGTTTATAAACCTATTCATGCGAGAGAAAAAATTTTCAAAGGTAATTGTACTAACCATGCAACAAGCTGTCATTAAAGTCAACGTTCTTCCGTCAGCTTACGTATCCTCTGCAAGCATGCGAGAGAAAGCTTAATCTGCTAAACCTCGATTGGCTTGACGACGATCACCTTTTTTTGCCAGCATAAGCGATATCGTGTTGCTTCATCCAAAGGATTAATTCGAACGTCACGACGCTCGATGCGTTCAGCTAATTTAGTACCTGGTCCACAGTATCTGTAACCAGGTACATGCATCTCAAACGGTAGTAAATCAATCAATGTGCCCAAAGCGCTGTTTTTTTCACCTAAGTTCTCGTCTTCTTGCAAACTCACTTTATTTTCTTTCTCTTGAATTCTCCGCTCAATCGACGTCATACTTGAACTTCTGTACTCAATGCCGAAACTTTCTTCTTCTCTTTCTTCTCTGCGTCAGGCGCCTTTCTTTTCTTCTTTAAACTCTTTCTTTTGACTGGTAAAGCGCAAGCTCCTTCACCTGGGACGTCCCTGTTGTTACTGCTGCTGCTGCGAGCAGATGAGTATTTACCACTACCACCCACCACCAACAACATTACCACCTCTACTATCGAGATCGTTCACTGACTGGGGGCGTGGTACAAGAGCGTGAACAATGCCCTCTGTGTGCTCCATTTTTTTTTGTTTATTTACTTACTAGAGTAGCCAAAACGGTACCTAGGAGTGATGCTAGTAGAGCAGGTAAGAAGTCTCCTCGCTGTACGATAAGTTTTTTTTCCTTCGACAAGTATAGACTAGATGCTGCCAATTTTCGTAGAGTTGTTGTGGATGTATCTTCAAGTCCAAGTTTTGGATTTTCGGGATTCTCATACTTGACGTGAGAGATCTCATATCTGAGACCTGTCGAGCAGATTTCTAAATACTACCATGTATTGAGCATTCAAGGAGATATCACGCTGTCCTTTTCCTTGATGAACGATATTTTGGGTAATGAACAGCACAGATAGGTTATGATGATGACTAGCTTTTGAAAATATATCGATGATTGCACCTTCAGAGGACGATTCACGCATCAGAACGTCTATGATCACAAGTTTTGCTCTTGAATCACCAGCGTAGTCAGTGTTCTGTGGTAAACCTTCACGAAATTCCACGTTTTTTGCCGAAGTCTCTGTAACCCGCCTGCCACCCCTGAATAATAAATTATTGTGCGTTCGATTCGAATGTCACACGTATGATCAATGATTGTTAAAATTCTTTTCACAAACACCGTTTTCCCACAGCCTGTCGGCCCGCCAAATATTGACGTGAATGGATATTTCCAGCGGAAATCCATGACTCGTACTGACTCATACACATGATTCAACACATGGAATCCCCTCCTCATTTGGTTCCACCTGTACCGACGATCTCGTGGCCGCGGTGGGGCCCCCGCTCGCGTCCGCTAACGAGTCCGTGAGCGCTATGGTGTGGCTCCCAAAAGCACCAATCAGCTTATTAGCACTACCGCCACCAGCGAGCTCGTTTACGCCCTCGACCAATCAGCTTGCGGATGTCGCGGCGGTCGCCAATGAGCTTCTTCGTCAAACACCGCGCCACGCCCAATCAGCTTGTTGGCGGGTTGGCGATCGCTAATGAGATTCCAAACCCCCGCTACCACAATTAATCATCTCAGTAGTTGCCGGGCGGCTCTTGTAACCGTACGGGTAACTCTTGTCCGCCGTCATGAATCTTCTCTTTCCGTACACCAGTTTTCACGTCTTTGTCTCGTTTTGCGTAAGCGCTTCGTGAATGTGATGTGATGTGATCAACTCGCGAATCGTGTCAAAATTTATTTTCTGATTGTTCGTATAATTCAAATGTATACCTTTTATTTTGTATACGGAATCCTCGCTACCGTCGTGTTTCTTGTATTTGTACGCGTAAAACTTTGAACCGCCTGATAGATACGTCGTTATGTATGTACCGATGCCCTTGTCGACCAACTCATCCGTCAGACTGCCAAGTGTCGTACCGACTGGCAAATCGTGCTTACCACTCTCGCCTTTGCTAACGTAGAAAACTGAATCTGTAACATGGTAAATAGCACGGGACCCAAAGCGTGTAGATACTCAAACAGTTTCAATTGAGCCTTTGCGGTTGTAAAGCACCAATGAGAACTTTAGTGGCTGGAGATGGCTTCAGAGCTTTAGCTTTGTAGCGCTAGTTCACATACAGTGTTTCCTCGCTGGCAGTAAAAATCCCATTAACGTCTACTTCAGCACTGGTAAGTAATTCCATAAGTCTTTCGGATTCTGTAAGAATTTCTGTTTGCGACAAGTTTTCGCGTTGACCAAATTTACCCCACAAGGAATTTAAACATAATTTAGCTACCGATCTTAGACATTAAAACATATAGCGTTCTTGTCCCATCTTATACCTTCAGCTGCTTCGAGTTCATTTACGTACCGCTCTTGATCCTCGGTCGTGACACCCTCTGGTGGATATCCGGATGCCAGAGTTTTTTTGCATAAAAAATTCGTCTATGTATTCAGCAAACAGACCACCTTGTCGTACTCGGGTTGTATCGCGTCATTTCGTACTGCCAAATCTCATAAACATCTTGCACAACGTAACCTAGTTTGACAGACATCTTGATTTCCTCGGATACCCATGTACCCCGTAAAACTCGATCGTTTGGGTCCTCGTACGGGTACTCATCTTGTAACATTTACTCGCAACACGTGCGACTCAATGGAAATAACAGTTTCCCGTGCATTTTCACCGGTAATACGGGATAATACAACTTTTGAGGTTGAAGTACGCCACACACGAGCAAGCCGTTTACTCGAGATATATCATTGTTTGGATCTATGAGTTGACGACATTTTTCACGACTGACGTATATTCTAGAATGACCAACGGGGTACTTACCATGCTTACAAATGTACGGATATAGAGAACATACGTTCACGTACTTGATTTTATCACCCCCTTGACAATCAAACACTTTAACTGTATTACCTGTGCGACCTCCGAAGAATGCATCTCGAGGATCAAGCGGTTTTCTCTTGACAAGATTGACGTTTTCTTTAACGAACCGCTGAAGTTGTTCATTTTGAGAGAGTCCCTTATTAAACTCACACCCCCATATTTTAATCAATTCGTAATTGCAGGACTTTATCGTGCCAGTAATGGCGCGCTTTCTCTCGTATCTATAATTCATCGATTAACCACTTGGCAATGATATGTCTCTATTTATTCGGTAACAGCGAGGGTATCCATGACAAAAACAGCCATGAATTTGTAGTACTATACCTTTATGATTTTCGTCGGCTTGCGGTGCACTATAACCATCTACAAGGATACCTTCGAGTAACCTTCTTTCACGACATCGGCTAGCATGTTCAATAAATCGATTGAGTACCCGTTTCTCCATCCAGCAAAGCCAATGTACATCTATTTCAGACTGGTTGTCGACCCACCTATAACCATTTGCCGGTACAATACCGATTTGATTCTTTTTTGAAAAAATTTTTCGGAAAACACGCATACACGCTGAAGCAATAGTTCTACACTCGACAAACGGCTCTATACCAAATTTCATAAATGTTCTTCAAAAAGCCAAACAAGCTAATCGTGAAATGAACACATCTTTCTTGCAGAATTTTTCTATTTCTACTTAAAATATGAACATGTAACCGTTGTTTGACTGTTGATTCTACCATTGTAAAAATTGGGTTCTTTCTGCTGTTTGCATAGTATCAGATGAATACTTTTCTAAAGGTGGCAGTGGACTTCGTATATTTGATTTCTAGGTGTATTAAATAAGTGGGGGAAAGTACTTTTTTCGATTTCCTTTAGATTGAATTTATTTAGATCTATGAATTTTATATACATAAACTCCATTAAGATTATTTTAGAGCCGTTCAAAATCACTGACGGATTAATACGTTCACTTTTATTTTCAACAATATATTTAAATATAAATTGAGCGTCGAATCCTTGTGAATTATGAGCAATACATATAATTTTTTTTTAAGTTTCTTTGTTGATCCAGAGCTAGATCAACCCACTGTTTGACTGGATAGAATTTGAACACGTATTCACGCATACCACATTCTCTACAGTCAATCGAAATATCGGCAATCTCAAGACATTGACTGCAAACTTGTTGTACGACACACAATTTGGGTACGTGGATCTTTTTCTCTTCATCACCCGGCACTGGTGTCGATTGCTGTGTTTCAAAGTCATAAATCAAGTATAGCACTGTGGATATTGTTTCTTTTGATTTTATAGGTTGCATGAAACACAAATGACCTAGTGGTAATCGTGTTTTACACGTGTAACAAAATGAAATACCGCACTTGTGTTCTTCTATATCTTTTCGATGTTGTGTACGCATAATCTTGAAACATTTTTCACAGATCTTTATTTTCTCACATAGACTGCTAGACTTATTCAACGATCCATTTACCGTGGTAAACAAAGATTGTCATCTTTTCTTATACATAATATAGACTTTTTATTTACCTCTTCTTCGGTTAACCGTACACGTCCAAGCCCTGCTACACTTCTCACAATAACACAACTAATTGACGAAGTATCATCAATATTAAAATCGTTAGCACTCTGGGCTACGTTGAACAATAAACCTCAAAGATCATTCGCCTTAAAATTCTGGATAGGCGTAAATGAAAGCCATATAGGCCAGTGATTAAATCTTGCAGAGTTTATTATCACTCCTATAAAATCAGTAGGTCCGCTTTGTCTACAAAGTTGTCTATGTAGACTACGCATACATCCCTCAAGCCAGGTAAAGGTTTGTATCTAGCGGTGGTGGTGGTATTCTACCTTGTATCTCTCTACCTTCGTACCCAAAACGTCGATAGTGTCGGGTAGACTCATTTTCCACGATAAAATGAGCTCGTACTCCTTCACCTAGCTGTAAATATCCATCTGTAAAATTGATTGTAAAAATGTTGAATTTGAAAAATAAAAATTATACGTGTAAACTTACTTTCGAGATATTCCTCTTCTTCTATGCCTGTATCATTGCTGCTACTGGTACTGCTGTTGGTGCTAGAGTCCGTATCGAATTCGTCTTCTTCCAGCGTCGTGGTACTGGGTATGGTATCTGAAACTAGTGTATTGAGTATGCCATAATAATTATAATAATGTAAAAATTATTAGTTTTTACTTTATTTTAACACAACCAATACTCACAATCTAGGTTACGTCCATTGGACGGTTGTACACTTAATTTTATTGTCGGTTTCACACATGGATGTACTAATTTAAATGTGGTAGTGACCAATAAATTATATCAAATACCAATAGTAGAAGAAAAAATTATTGTAGACAATGTTTTTGAAGTTAATAAAGAAAAAAAATTGAAAACGTTATATAAAAAACTATAATGAAACTCTAAAAAACACTCTGGTCGCGCGTATAATTTATGTTCAGAATGCAAAAATAAACTATTTGCAGAAAAAGTCTTCCGAGGAGATCAGTGTGGTTTTTGCACAACTAAATTTTATTTAGGAAAAAAATCACAAAGGTTAACATGGAGATTCTGCAATAAGTGCAATAAGTCACCGTAGCAGATGTCGTAGGAGCATCTCGAGAGATAGTCACCGTAGCAGATGTCGTAGGAGATCTCGAGAGATAGTCACCGTGGCAGACGTCGTAGAAGCATCTGGAGTGATAATCATCATAGCAGACGTCGTAGAAGCACCTCGAGAGATAGTCATCGAAGCAGACGACAGAGAATCACATCGAGAGATAACCGTAGGAACGCCAGTCGAACCAGCAGTAGTAGTCTGGAGGATGAATATGGCAGGCGATGGAATCGAGATGGCCGTCGAAGGGAATATCAGCGAGGAAGAAGCATCAGCAGTGAGTCAGAAAGAGGGGACAATCAAAAGAGACGAAGGGGCCAGGGAAGAGAAAGAGACCAACGCCACGGAGCAGGACCAGCCAACGGTCAGCTCATTAAAACGCTACAGGAGTGGTGCGCAAAATTTTCGGGCGAAAATAAAGAAGGCGCAGAGGAGTTCATCGAACAAATCAACGACTGTAGATCGAGCGCAGGGATGTCGGACAGACAACTACTGGCAGCATTACCATGTGTGCTGACTAAATCAGCAAACACATGGTATAGGACAATCCGTCGAGATATCGAGTCGTGGAGAGAATTCAAGAGGGCATTTAAAAACCAGTATGTGGGAAGAATTGATGAGAAAGATGTAGAGAGTGACTTACGCAAAAGAACACAGGGGCCAGGAGAGAAAATTACAAACTTCATATCATGCTTTAAATTGATAGTTAGCCATTTTAGACGGCCACCTACGATGCGAAAACAGGTGTCTACAGCGTATGAGAAAATAAGATCGGAGTACAGAAACTATATGAAAGATAAACGATTAAGAACTCTGGAGGACATCGAGCATTACGGGCGAGAATGAGAACGGCACAAGGAATTAAACGAACGATGGGAACCCCCACCACCTAAAGAGAAAATGAAAATTCAAGGAGCAGCGTATGTGTTAACACCGAAGGAGAGTAAGTCAAGTAAGGTGGCAGCAGTAGAGGAAGATAGCTTGAGACAGCGAAAACCAGTGGTAAAGGAGCAGGCGAGAAGTTTAGAAGTAGCAGCGGTAAGAGAGACGCCGGTGTCCGCAGCAATACAGTTAACAACGCAAGATCAAAGGCTCATGAGTTATGCTCAAACAATGCAAGGAAGTAATAACCGCCAACAAAACTGGTCAAACCAGAACAATAATAGAAATATGAATCAGAATTGGTCAAGGAACAATTCAAACTTGAATCAAAGAAATCAGGGCGGAGGTCAATCCAGACCAACAGAAGGTTTTCAGCCGAGTGCAGGCGTAACGGGAGCAGTAGGTGTTAGGGGAGGTTTAGCTACAGATAATTTCACTCAGGGAAACCAGAGCACCCAAGCTTACTATGGACCTTGTTTTGAGTGCCGGGGAGTGGGACACCGAGCGGCGGAATGTCCACAAAGAAGGTGTTTTAAATGCATTCAAGTAGGTCACCGCAAGTCGGAATGCAGATTACAAGATACACCACGGACCACGGGTCAGCTTACATTGAATTGTGTTATATGTGGTAGATTGGGAGTAACACTCACATCGTGCACCAACGAATTATGCGTAACTTACCGCAGAGAGTTGGGAAACGGGGGAGCAGGGGCGCAGTCCAGTTCCCTGCCCTCTGCACAACGATCGGAACTCAACTGTCGAATCTTGAAAACAGTACCGATGGTCGAGTTAACGGAGTGGCAGAGAAATCGATGGATAATGAAAAGGGAAAAATCAAGACCATCGGGGGTGCAAGGAAGAAGGAGAGGTCAGGTGAGGGTAGCGCTAGGTCATCGGAGGATAGCGAAGAAGTGAAAGAAAGAGAACGAAAGGTAAGGGAGGTTACGCAATCCCAGTTGAAGCCAACCCTAGTCCGTTCGTTCGAGTCGGAGGTAGCAAGAGAAAAAATAATAAGAGAAGAGCCCAAACCGAACGCAAGTCAACCACAGTTGGAATCATCAAGGTTTTGGGCGTCCTCGGAAGTGAAACAAAATAGAGTAGCAGAACCAATCATCGAAAGGATGGAGCGATCCCAATCGCAAACATCAAGTTCGGTGAAGTTTGGTGGAGTACCAGTACGACAGATTGTACGAGATGAAAAGTGTCCCCAGTCACAACCATCTCCAATGCAATCGTCGGCTGATGTAAATCGTGAGGAGGCGGACCAACCTGTGGGGAGTGTGAAGCCAACATTCCAGACCATGGTGGTCCGTACTCCAATACCGGAGGAAAGAGTACCAACACGACAGATTGTACGAGATGAAAAGTGTCCCCAGTCACAACCATCTCCAATGCAATCGTCGGCGGATGTAAATCGTGAGGAGGCGGACCAACCTGTGGGGAGTGTGAAGCGAACATTCCAAGCCATGGTGATCCGTACTCCAATACCGGAGGGAAGAGTACCAGCACGACAGATTGTACGAGATGAAAAGTGTCCCTAGTCGAGACGCCACCTACAGCATCGCCTATCGAATATAGGTTGGAAGGAGGGATTGAAGAGGCCGTGGATGCCTCGGCAACGGATAACAGAAACTTCCTGAAAGTGATGCTGGGAGGACGTAGTTATACTGCTCTATATGATTCAGGCTCTACGATATCGTTGATAGGACCAAAGATAGCGGAAACAGTTCGAGATAGATGGCAAGACAGTAATACGTATGTACGTAGTATTACCGGAGACTTGTCTAAAATCCTGGGTTGCGTTAAAGTCAAGCTCGAGGTGGACGGTAAAGTCGGAGATCTGTCGTTCAAAATCATCCAGAACCCAGTTTACGAAATGGTATTAGGGATAGATTTCTGTAGAGACTTCGATATCGAGCTAATGAAGAAACAAACGTTATGGAGGATTCCAGAGGGAGAGTGACACCCGTTCCATAAGGGAGATGGTGGCGAGGTAGTCGAGTTATATGCAGAATGCGCAGGCATTTCGGAGCTATCGCTGAGCGAACAGCAACGACTCGAGTTAGTGGTAAAAAGATGGCTCCCCGAAGACACCCCTGAAACGTTCGGGAGTACCAACCTAACGGAGCACAGTATAGAAGTAGAAGGCACGTTGCCCGTGAAGCATAGCCCCCGCAGAATGTCGCCGAAGATGTGGCACGTAGCCAAGGAGGAGGTAGATAAAATGTAGAAACATGGAATCATCAAGAGATCGGCGAGTGATTGGTGCAGCGCTCCCGTGATCATCAAGAAACCCGATGGCAGTAACAGGTTCTGCATTGACTATCGGGATCTGAATAAGCATACCAGGAAGGATGCGTACCCGATACCAAGTATAGATTCCACCCTGGACAAGTTGAGGAAAGCTAAAGCAATCTCTAAAATTGACTTAAGACAAGCATATTTCCAGATTCCCATGGCGGTCTCGAGTAGAAGGTATACGGCCTTTGCAGTGCCAGGGTCGGGCCTCTGGCAATTCACTAGAATGCCTTTTGGTTTAACGAACGCTCCAATGACCTTCCAAAGGTTAATCGATGCGTGATTTAACCCTGAGTTCGAGCCGTTTATTTTTGGGTACCTGGACGATATAATCTTCGTGTCAAAAACGTTGGAGGAACACATGAAGTGGCTGGAGATCGTGTTAAGGAAATTACAGGAAGCGGGATTAACGGTGAATCTGGATAAATGCGAATTTGGATGTTCAAGAGTAAGATATCTAGGCTACCTACTGGACCAAGAGGGACTCCGACCAGACCCGGAGAGAATTGCGCCAGTAATCGAGTATCTCGCCCCCAAAAATAAGAAACAACTACGAAGATTCTTGGGAATGGTGGGATGGTACGCGACGCGTCGAGCTTTGCTATTGGGGCAGTGTTGACACAGGATTTTGAGGATGGGGAGCATCCCATTGTCTACGTAAGTAGAGTGCTGACCTCGGCCGAGAGGAATTATACCACCTCGGAGAGAGAATGTCTAGCGATCTTGGGCGCCATTAAAAAGCTACGTCCGTACCTGGAAGGCTACCAGTTCACGGCAATCACAGATCATACGGCACTGAAATGGCTCAGGAACCTCAAAGATCCCACAGGAAGGTTAGCAAGATGGGCGTTAGAGATGCAACAATGGGATTTCGAGATAATACACCGGAAAGGGGCCATCCACTACGTACCAGATGCACTATCCCGAGGGTTCGAGATAGGGGACGAAGAAGGAGCGGCTTTGAAGAAATTCAGGACGCCTGGTATTTACAGAGGTTAGAAGACGTGAAAAAATTCCCTAAGAAGTTCCTGAACTGGAGAATTGAAGATAAAATGTTGTATCGATATCGAAATGACTCATTGTTGGATCCCATCACGAATCGAGACGAAGGGTGGAGATTGGTGGTCCCATGGGAGAAACGTTATCGAGTCATGGAAGATGCTCACCGAGAGGTGTCAGCGGGTCATCTGGGGATAGAGAAAACTTACGATCGAGTTGCTCGGGAATATTATTGGCCGGGGGTGTGGCATGACATCCAAGAGTTCGTGCAAGAATGCGACGAGTGACAAAGATATAAAACCGCACAAACGGGACCACAAGGTCTGATGGGCCAGAGAATCGTGGAGAGACCCTGGGCAGTGGTGGCCGCTGATATGATGGAGTTTCCCAACAGCAAGGGACAATACAAATACATCCTGGTTTTCCAGGATTTGTTCACCCGATGGATTGAGATGAGACCACTGCGGAAAGCAGATGGAAAAGCAGTAGCCAAGGCGTTCGAGGAGTTGATTCTATTCAGGTGGGAGACTCCCGATTATCTACTCACAGACAACGGTAAAGAGTTCGACAATAAACATCTGAATACGACGCTTGAGGAATATGGGGTCAAACATGTGACTACCCCCCCATACCATCCTCAAGCCAATCCAGTGGAGAGGAGTAATCGGACGTTGAAAACAATGATAGCCACCTTCGTAGGGGACGAACACCGTAACTGGGACCAACACCTACACGAGTTCAGGCATGCCGTCAATACGGCAATGCAATCGAGTACTAGGGTCTCGCCGGCATTCCTAAACTATGGACGGCATCCGGCACCGGTAAAAAGCCTACGCAGGGAGGTCGAGATTAGGGGACCAAAAATTCCATGAGACCCCAGCGTGTGGGTAGATCGAGTAAAAAGGTTAGACGCGTTACGGGATCTAGTGCTCAGACACATAGATCAAGCCCGAGAGAAACAGACGAAGCAGTATAATAAGGGGAAGCGTAACGTAACGTTTAACATAGGCGATCTAGTAATGAGAAAGTTGCATGTGCTATCAAATGCGGCCAATAGGTTCTCCGCCAAACTGGCCCCAAAATTTGATGGTCCTCTCGCGATAATCGAAATTAAGTCCCCAACGGTTTACGTGCTCGAGACCACGGATGGGAGGAGGAACGCCAAGGTGCATGTTTCGGAATTGAAACGGTATATTCCCCCGCGAAATCATCCTGCACTAACCTAAACCTGCCCTTGTTTCGTCCTCGTGAGCATGTGCGAAGCGAGTTCCCATTACAGATGCAGAGCCAGTTCACCGTCGGCGAGCGGGGAGTAAGAAGGAATACCGATCGTGATAAAGGGGGCGTCGGGGTATAAGGACCCGAGGGGGGGGGGGGTAATTATCGAGTCACGGGAAGAGAGAATTCCTATTCTCGAACTAGTATTCCCTCCGGCCTCGTGGGTTGTGGGGTATCTGTCGCGAGTGTATTTCAGGAACGTCGTCGAGTTAAGGAGAAGTATTGTCCATTGTGTTGTCCTGGTACTGTAGTTAAACATGAGGAATAGTGGTTGAGTTTAATTTGTTTCAGATGTCGAGACAAGTCCGCAGTCGCAGGTCATCGTGCCAGGAGGCTAGCCCCCGCCATCGCCCGGATGGGGAGTTCATCCCTCCGCCCTTTGTAAGGGCCGAGCCCCGCCCCAGCTATGCGGAGGAGTTGGCGGGCATCCAGGAAGAGGAGATGCGGAGGGAGGGGGGATCGGAAGAAGCTGGCCTTGTGGACCGCGGAGTTGGAGAGGGGGAGGGAAACCCGAGGAACCAGTCCCCGGGGGAAATCCAGGGGAGCTTTCCCCCGGAAGGTGTAGAGTTGGCTGTGAGTGCAGCCGCTCTAGGGGATATAGTCCCCTTGACTGATTCTCGGGGAGACTCCCTAGGACGACCCCGCGGAGACGGGGAGGCCACCGGCCGTCCCGGGCGTCCGGAGACCGATATGGTCCGGGCCGCCATCGCTCGATGGCCACGCTGCCCCGGATACCCCGGGTGACGGCGGAGCCAATCCAGTCCCACCCTGAAGGGGCGATTCCCCGCCGACCCCGAACCCGGGTAGCGGAGGTCACCAGCGCCGAGCTCGTCGGCGGATCGCCGGCCTCTGGATCGAGTGGAGGTGAGGAGAACCGGTTGACAAGGCGAGAAGATTCCGAAGGTAAGATCGGGGTAGTAGACAGCGAGATGGCGATGCGGATCGAGTTAGGGGTACCAGTGGAGGATCTGATTGCAGGGGTAGATTATCTGGAGATCGAGCAGTGGGGAGAGGAGCTGATTGAGTGGGACCGGGAGGAGATAGCCCACTGCCATCCCCAATTCCCCCACCGGCTCCCGCAACCCTCAGCGATCTGCCACGGCTGAGGGGTCCGAACGGGAAGAGGCGTAGGTACAACCCCCGTCGACATCTAGAAGCCGACGACTTCGAGTGGGGAGTTGTACCTCCGCGCTCACCGTCACCATTGCCAGGACCGGCTCAGCGAGAAGAGGGGGCCGTCGAAGAATCACCACGGGACCGGAGAGAGCAGCGGGGACGAGACGTGCGGAGACGAGGTACCCAGTTTGAAGAGCTACGAGAAATTCCTACCCTGCCCCAACTCGACCCCCCGCTGGATTCTTGCTTCAACTGCTGGCAGGAGGACCACCTCCGCAAACACTGCCCCCGACCCCAAGAAACTAAATTTTGCTACAATTGCGGGCGTAGGGGCAGTACGCTAGCAGATTGCCCTCGCTGTCAGCAAATACACCTCGAGTACCGGAATCGAGAGTTAGGAAGAGGTGAAGGACGGGGTCGTAGAGGACCCCAAAGAGACTGGTCAGACGATCGAGTGGAGGAAGACCCTGATTTGATTTCAGGGGCCCAAGGGTCGGGAGCTCCAGAGGAGGAGAAGCCACCACCCTATGAGGCGGTGGTAACGCCGGTGCCAGCCCCCCGCCAGTCTAGATGGGACGTGGCTGCCGAGGGAGGAACCCTGCGGGTGACCATCAGGCCCGAAGGGAATGAGAGGACCGTCGCCCCAGCTAGGGTCTCACGCTGGGACCTACCACCGACGGTGGTACCACCGACTCGACCCCCATCCCGGTGGGACGTACCACCGGCCACTCCATCCCCATCGCCTCAGGAAGACGTCCGGCCGGAACCCATCATGTCCCCAACGGAGGGACTGATGGAGTTCGTGAAGAGGATTGCCCACCTTCCGGTGGACACGCAAGATCTACTCCTCCGGGAGTGGATGGGCAAACCTCGCGAGTAGAGAAGTGGCCAGAACAACTCGAGTTGTGGAGGGGGGGGGGAGTTGATTATTCGGAAAGGGTTTCGTGTATGGGGGTAAGAAGGCGGTGATACCGTTGAAATATATATACCACTCCACCATATAATGTGTGTTTAATTATTTATGGTACCTATCGTTATGTAATGTTGGTGGCGGAAATATTATTGTACAATAAACAAGCGAGCGTTCGAGGTCGGAGGCTTTGTGGGCGTGATTCCTTCGAGAGAGAGATACATCGCGGCGTTTAAAATAATTTAAACCAGAGATCCACTCCGTTGGAGTGATCTCCGGTTTAGGAGGGGAGTATTTGTGGCATGTAAAAGGCCACAATGAAAAAAAATAATAAACATAGAAGTAAGGTGAGGCTAGGTTGGGCAAGTAGGGTTAGCATTGGGGGTATATTATTTAAATAAACAAACTCCGGATGGAATCACGCACGCACGCACCAAGCCACCGAACGCACGCTATTTTAATTTGTTGAATTTTAATATAATTAATAACCCGCGAATATATTTATGTTTCACGGAGGAGATCGACGACGCAACAACACACACACACACCACGAGCACAGACACAAAAACAACAGCCGATGTAACCGAAACCTCCCGACAAGCTGAGCAGCACCAGGAAGCGGCGACTACAAAGAAGAGGTCTAGGCCTTTATTTGTTTCAGGAGCTCCTAGAAAGAAAGAAACAGGAGACGACACTAGTAGCCGCGAGCAGCGGGGCCGAGGCAGCAGTAGCAGCACAGCAGCAGCACAGCAGCAGCAACACAGCAGCGGCAGCACGGCGGCAGCCGAAGCAAACATACTCACACACGCACATACACACTCGCGTACGCGGACACCCGGGAGAGAGAGAGCGATCGGAGCGCGAGGAGGCTCAACGGCGTCATCCGTAAGGACGACGACAGGAACAGATGAAGAGGAGGCGAGCGCGCGGCATGCGCATGGGATCGAGTGGGGAGAGTAGAGGGATAGTCGAGCGGCAAGAGAGAGAGAGAGAGAGACGGAGGACGAAGCCTCAAAGACGATGAGAAGAGAGGCGCGCGCACGGAGAAGGGAGCAAGGCGCGTTTACAATGAACGCGTCGCGCTCCGGCCGTCCGCATGTAAGAGCTGTCGAGTAATGGGATGAGTTTCGGAGAAGCGTGCAGTATAGGGGGCGCTATTAAGATTTCGAATTACGCGCGTCCCGGGGGCGAACTGCATGACGAGTAAAACTAAAGCAGTAACTAACCTCCGGTTACTACTCTAGTAAAAATCGAGTTGATGGCCTATGCTCACAGGCGTTAGAAAAGAAGAGAAGATCGAGCAAGGCAGAATAGAGGGAGCTAGGATAGAAGGACGCCACGAGGAGCGGACTCGAGTCCTTCCGTCCTGCCCATTCCGTCCGGAGCCTTCGCCGCACACAGTCGTGTTACATTTCCATTGCTACAAGAAATTAGCTGTCCGCGTGGAGAAAGAGGGAGCGAGTCCGATATTCTTTCCGAGATAATCAGTAACGTGAGTACTTATTGGTCGGCAATTATTTGCCCACAAAGCGCTCGACCATTAGACTCAAGAAGTTTGTAATTTTGCCTGTAAAAATTACTTGGTGAGATCTTTCCGTATATTCTTCTTTGTTTCAGTGCTGTCGAGATTTGGGGAAATCTTGGTGGAGAGACGGAGCTACCATTGTGTGTGTTCGCCGCCGATTATTTTCTGTGTTTTAGGTGGTATAAAATACCGGCAACGCGGTCGGCCCTTGGTGCGTGCTTATAACGGCGAAAGCGGCCATTGGACCGCCCACGTGCGATCATAGGCTTTTAAGCGAAAATAGTAAAAGTGGGGAAATAAGTAAAGTCGTGGTGAGGAGAGAATTTTAAAGTATTAAAGTAGGGTTTATAATTATTATAGAGGATTAAAGTCATAAAATTTGGGGTTTCATTCATTATCATTTTTAAGAAGTATAGGTTATAATTAATTAAGTAGTTATTAACGATAAGTGTAATTTATGTATAGATATTATTACCAAGAAATAAAGGCAAAAGATTATATAAATAATAATTGTTAATAATTATTTATTATTATTATAAATAACTCGAGATTGGATCTCCGTGGGTTGCGCCGTGTGTCCAGGCGTCCGCTCAGCGAACCTCCTCTCGAGATCGGAGGAGTCCGCCAGAGGGTAATTGTTGGGTAACAGAGAGCAGTATTGACCGAATAATTAAATAATTAGTGAGTTGTATGGACAGAATCCAGATCGGTTAAAATACAACATACATTTCAATAAGCTAGGTTTTGTTATTTTAGTTAATTTTTAGCTACTAAAAAGTGGATAACTTTAGCTGTATTACAAATGTATAAATGCAAAAAGTTTTTAAAAAAAATTGTTTTCAAACATCGTCAATGTTTCGAATGCCGTAGTACATTTCATCCGGGTTGTATTTTCGATTTTATTGGAAATAAGTCAACTAATAGTAATTGAATGCGTGTTAGATTAGTTATTCGTTTTTCTAGGATATTCAGATATATCCACCTATTATGATCGTTTTCGTTTAAGGATTCAATCTGTTCGCGTAATTCGTTAATTTCGAATCTAGAAACTTCGTGAAAAGGAGAGTTAAAAACTATGTTCTGTTCGTTAATATAATAAAAGAAATCGACGAGACCGGCATCATTGGCGGGGTCAGTGGTTGCACGAACGGGCGAACATCCAAATTAAGTAGAGTTGGGCAACGGCTACTACTTGGATGGGTGACGCCCGCCTTTTCAATGATTCTGGCAGATGGGAAACGATAATTTAGGTACTTCTCGAGGAAGTTAGAGGTGCCTAAGTTTGAATTTCCTATC
The DNA here is from genome assembly GCA_949152435.1 of Gastracanthus pulcherrimus. Lineage (NCBI taxonomy): Eukaryota > Metazoa > Arthropoda > Insecta > Hymenoptera > Pteromalidae > Gastracanthus > Gastracanthus pulcherrimus. The sequence goes on along the minus strand of OX424572.1, from coordinate 149,916,199 downwards.
GGCTGACTTCTGGCGTAAGTTTTCTTGCCCTGCAAGTTTTCCCTACGTCACAGGGCAAGTCCCTGGGTAAATGCGGGAGCAGTGGGGTTACGTTGTAAAAATACTCCCACACAGAGGTGGTGGGGGTATCCTGTAAAAACCCCGAAAAGTGGTATACAGGTTGGCAAAATACAATAAAAAAAAAAAAAAAAAAAAAAAATCGACGAGCTGCCGCAACAGCCTGTACTTGTCGGTAGAAATATCATTTTAGTCAAAGCGTATGAAAAAGATTTAGAAAATAATTTAGTATTAGAATTGCAACAATTTGTAATAGTATTAAAACAACATCCTAGAGGGTTACTGTCAAATCGCATTGCAAATGAATCTATATGCGAAAAGGACAAGGATGCTTCATTATGTCCTTTGAAGGTTTTAAATTGGATGGCTGATAAAAACTTAATAGACATTTTTTCAAATGTTTTTATAGCATATCGTTTATTTGTAACTTCGCCAATTGCTAACTGTGAGTCGGAAAGATCATTTTCTGTATTAAAGCGCATACAAAATATGTACAGATCTTCAGTGATGCAAAAACGACTATCTGCATTAGCAATACTGTCCATCGAATCCGAAATATTAAGAATGCTCGATTTCGACTCTATTATAAAAGATTTTGCTAGGACGAAAGCCAGAAAACGCTCGTTTACAAGCAACTTATTAAAATATATTAACATTTTGTTAAATATAGTAATTTCTTTATTACATACCTTACTTTTGGAGTAAATATGCGCGTAGGCATTTAAATAAATTTGTATTGTGTACATTATTATTTATATTAGATTTTTTGTATTGATAATTATTATTATTTTTAATTTATTATAGTTTAAAATTCTGGTATTTAGCGATTTAGTTTCAAATATTTACGGTTTACTTTATCTATTTATTTAACTCTGAAAAGTGGGGTATTAAAGACGTTGATAAAAATGACCTTTTATGTTTTTTCTGAGACTAATAAAAAGGGCCCCTAATTGATCGTAGCCCCCGGCCTCCCACAGCCTTAATCCGGCCCTGGTCGAGTGGGACGTTTCATGCAATGCGTGGCCTGTACTGTGGTCAGCGACGCGTCGTCTGCCGATGGCGTGTTTATTTTTTTGTTGTGTGCAGTTTATTCGAAGGTAGGAGTTTTCAAAGAAAAAAATAACCTAGGAATTGGCCAAGATTTAATCGCAAAAAGGAGTACCTGCGTCGATGAAATGGGGGATTCGATCAGATAAGTCGTAATTTTTTTGTTAAAACGAACAAATTTTAACGTGTGATATTGGTTATCGCTCTGGATTTTCGAAGGTGATTTAGCTGTTGGATATTGCACTGGCTATTTTGTAAGTATATATTTAAACGTAAGGTTGGATGCATTAACAATCCAGAGTATTATTTATGTAGAATAATAATTTGATTGGTTTAGGTATGCTGGTAAACTTAAATTAAGTTAATCGTGGGGTCGTAGTTGATGTGCGCCAGTTTCCTTCTAGGATAAGGTGGTCCCTATGGGCAGTTTGTACATGAGTCATACGCAATTCCTTGGTCAAGAATCAAACTACGAAGCGAGAGCAAAAGCTGTAAAAGGTATTTCATTTTACTCGGCAATCTAAATTATTACTCAAGATCGTGGCTAGATGGATCAAGGTTGTGTTAATATATCTTAAAGGTATCGTGGAAGTATGAGTAAGTTTGAAGTTATAATTATGTATCTTTGTTCACGTAACTTCTATTAATGCGTAAAGAAAAGAAATTTGATTTTTAAGCTTGAAAACGTTTGAAAATATATGTAAAGTATGTTATAGCAGAGTTTTGTTTTTAATGTAAAATAATAAGTGTAAGGTGTTATACAAGATTTCAATTGTTCAAAAATAAGCTTTCTAATGAAATGAAAACACGCGCTAAAAGTAAAAGTAAAGCTAGGTAAATACTAAAATATATAAAATTAGTAAGAGAAGTTTAAATTTTATAATTATTAATATGCGTGTGTAAAAGTGGCAATGTGAAATGACTTCAACAGAATAAGATTTAAAATAAAAATATGTCAGTTAATTACTGTGACCAAAAGGCATATAATAGTGGTGGATGTGTATTTATGTGTGTGTTTTTTAACATTTAAAATATTCAAAAGATTTCAGATATTGTCCTGAATGCAAAATGCGTTCAAACGAGCGAGAGGCTGTATGTGAGGTAGGGCCTGGGCATCAGCCAGCTGTGTGTCGTCTTCTGGAGGAAAATCTGGGCTATTGGTCTGTCGCTGTAAGGGAGCAAACGTTTGTTTATACTTATTTGTGCTTAATACTACAAGGATGACCGGCAATTTTGCAAGTGCAATCCAAGGCGATGAAGAGTGTTTGGAGATTCTACGACAGCCCTTTTTTAAATAAGTCTTAGTTATAAGTTTTTACTAATATAACCTATATGGTGAATAAGGAATGAAGAGAAAGATAGAAGAAACTTGTTTGAAGTGTGTGGTAGTCTTTTTCTTATTATTTGCTAAATTTATAGTGATGTGACACTATTATATGGTGAATGAGAGCGAATTTTAGTGCTTCGATATTTGCTAATTTAAAAGTATGTGTTAGTTTTAAGCATGGAAGGTAGTGAAGTGAGTTTTAAATATTAGAATGTAAAAGTGCGTGTTATTAGGAGGTTGTGAGAAAAGATTGTTAAGTTTTTTCTTGATTTGTATTTGTAAAAAAAATTTTAGTGTAAAATGGGAATGTGGGTGCGTTTTCTTTTTATATTCTATTTTAATGCAAAGTATTTTTATCGATTGGTATAAGAAGGATTTTAGTGCATTGAGTGCATATATATAAAACAAAAGGTTAATTTTTGTGCGTTGCAAGCTTAATATAATATTATATACCTGATTTGTGTATATTATGAAAGCAAAATTCGAGAATTCTAGAAGAATTTTAGTTAACAAGAGTAAGAGTTAATTTGAGTATATGTGATAGTATCCAATTAGAATTAGGTCTACTTGTTATTGTAGCCTTATTGTACAAAAGGTGATTAAGACTCTAAAGGTCACAGGCTGTGTAGTATTTTTTCTCTTTGTGTGGGCTTAGCTCGCTTGGTATTTGTATTTGAAGTGAAATAATAGGTAGATGGAAATATGTAATACAAGAAGTTTCTGTTTGATAACAAGTGAATATGTATAAGTTTTTTTTTAAAGATTATACGTGTTTCATGTTTGTGAAAAAGACATGGTATATATTTTGAAATAAATGATGTTTTCAAAAGTTAATTGCAAAATATAAAGTTGATATATTGTGTGTTAAATCGTAACTTTGAGTGTAGGATTTTAAGTCTATTCCTTTTTTTTTTAAATTTAATGCGTGTAAAATTAAATAAGTTTGTAGGATTTGGAAGTGTAGATTATGTGTTGTACGATTTCGATAAAAGAAAATAAGAATGGTTCAGTGAGTATATGTTATTTATATATGTTTTTATTATGCAAATTTATAAGAAAAATTGTCAAGGAAAGAATCTAATTAAGTTAGATATGTCTGTATATGTATGTACATATACATATATTGTTTTTTAAAGAATTATGTGTGATATTCGTGATATTTAAAGTGTGTGTAAAATTGGTGATTGTAGTGGTGTATTTAATTATATAAGAAAAACCATGCGTTTGTTATTTCTATATTCAAATATTTGACATCCTATTTTGTCGAGTGGGTCAGTTTTGCGCGCGCCTTAATTGCAAAACTGTTAGTCTTATAGGCGATATGTTGAGTGGGAGGAAGTCCCGGCGTTCCTGGACTTTAGCGATGATAGGCAGCGACCCACTTTCCAATCGAATAAGTGTTACTTAAAGCCTACACTAATGACCAAAAGACACCAGGGCCCACACTCAATCCCCTAGTGACACCCTTTTATTTATATAATATATATAAAAAATGTATAAATTAATTGTTAGTTTTTAAACAAGCAAATGCAGAAAAGAAAGGAGGTAGGGATTTTTTCTGGGTTACTGATCTCACCGCAAGTCACCAGAAAAAATTAGCTGTAACGTACCGGATTATTTGTTAAAATAATCAAATATGCTGCGGCTTTTCCTACTGCGTGCCGAGTGATTTGCACGAATAGGTTTGGGTGGCGTGGCGTGAAAATGGAGGACGTGAGGAGGAGGATCAGCTAGGGCAATGTGACCCTTGCGGAAAAAGATTGGGTGTTAAAAGAAATAAAGATGTATATATTTTGATATTCTTACCTTGTTTTTATTTGTAGCTGTCACAATTTATATCTTTATTTGGTCGGATGCAATCTGGCCTTTTCGGAATAATAATATTCTTTGATTGGATTTTATAAAGAAAATGGCTGGACTTAGCAGCAAAACTGTAGACTTTGTACGTTTAACTATTATATGTCGCAACTCATACGGCGATGCAGCGGGCTGTTCGCTTTCAGCTTCTACTGGATACTCACGAAAACTAAAAGACACTGAGCTGTGCGCCCGGGTAGACTAAATACACCTAATTGCAGGGGTTGTAAACTATACAAACAAGCGCCGCCGCAATGCGTCTCCAGGCAGATAAGCGCACTCTCAGTTTTCGTCTGTGATGTTTAATCGACACACTCATTGCGTGTCGATCAAACATAAGACGTTCTCGGCGTAATTAAGCAATAAACTTATTCTACGAATTCTTATTTTATTTCGGCAAGTTATTCCTACTTGCCTAAAATAACAATTCGTCTCGGGGATTTACACTTATGTCGGACTTATGAAATGGAAAACATGTGATACGTCACAGAAAAATTTAAATAAAATAAAAAAAAGAATTTTTATATACAAAAACAGAATGTTACAATACATCATGTTCGGTTAATACATATCAAATATCCCGATTATTCATGAAATAAATTGTATTTTTAAACAAATTCTTTTAAGTTTTTATTTTTACTCTCTGCATGAGAATTATTTTGCTTTTAATGATTTATTATTATAATTATTTCATTATGAAAATCGTTACTTCTCGTGAACTATTTCTTGTATTTATAATTTATGTATTTTTCATAAAATTTTAATTTTATTTATTACTCAAAAATTTATTTTATTTAGGAGAGTTTATTATTAAAAACTGAAGTTAGAAACTATATACATAGTTTTGAATTTTAAACAATATCCCGATCCGGAGCCTCCAATTTTGAAATATCTTATGTGACGTACAATACACTACAATAAGACTAAAGCTACAAGCTTTTAAACGCGCCTTCTTATTTTAGCCTATGCTTTCGCACAATAACCAGGGTCTCTTAAGTATTTCGTATGTAATTAATTTCTATTGTCTCGAACCCTTACTAATATACTATTACTAATATTGATATTATAAAGCATTTCATATGTTGCTAAACATATGGGGATTCTTGACCTGACTTCAATTTTTAGGAATGACTTCTCTTTTAGGAAATCGATTGATATTTCTGGAATTTTATCAATTTACTACCTTGAGATACGCAGATTAAGATAACCGCGAGGTTCAAAAGTAGTTTTATTTAGTAGTATATATTGTACCTGATTAAATATTAATCTCGAGGCGTATATCTATAAACATTACTTTAGTATGCTTTACGCTTTCATATAATGATGGCGAGGTGCACTACTAAGCATATTGTTATATAATTCTGAGGTACATAAGCTAAAATAGCCCGCGAGGTTCAGAATATATAGAAATCACAGGTATGCTATACGTTACTAGATACTAGCGGCGAGGTACATTACCATCTGATGCATTGCGTTCGATTTTATGTAAGTATCCGACCTACGTTCATATCTTCGCACGGAGAGACTCAGGCGACCTCTGGAGGGTACGAACGTCACCAGCAACTCCTAACCTTCTCGTCAGTAGCCTGAGATACCGATGAAACGCCTTAGTTCCCGCAGCGTGTATTTGTTTACAACGACTTTTTTGCGTTCGTCGCAATTTGCTTATTGCTAAAAATGGCAGAACGAACCGAACAGCGAATTTGCATAAAATGTTGCTTTAATCTCGGTAAAAGTTGTGCGGAAACTATTGAAATGTTGCAAAAGGCCTTTAAAGATGAGTGTATGGGCAAAACACAAATAAAAGAGTGGTATAGGCGGTTCAAAAGTGGCCGCACATCTGTTGACAGTGATCCTCGTTCATCAAGTCAATGTTGATTGTTTTTTTTTCGATTATGAGGGCGTTGTGCACCACGAATATGCCCCTACAGGCCAGACAATCAATAAAGAGTACTACGTTGAAGTTTTGAAAAGATTACGAAATTTCAGCGCACGCATCAAACCTTGTGCAGCAGTATTTATTGAAACACAGTGTTGCGCAGCTTCGCCAGCCTCCATACAGTCCTGATATAGCTCCCTGCGACTTTTGGCTGTTTCCTCGATTGAAAATGCCGCTTAAAGGACATCGATTCGACAATAAACAGACTGTTGAAACTAATGCGACGAATGCACTAAAGGCGATTCCGAAGTTTGACTTTCAAGAGTGCTTTAATAAGTGGAAACGTCGATATGAGCGTCTTGTTCAATCAAATGGGGACTACTTTGAAGGATGCCACCCCCCGGATGACGAAGAATAAATCAAGCGCCGAGAAATCGAGGTAGGTCGGATACTTTTGGGACAGACCTCGTATATATATATATATATATATATATATATATATATTAGGTAATTTTATTAAATTCGAATCTTTTATTAATAAATCTGTTTATTAAAAGTATTTTATACAAGAAATAGCTTAAAATATTCACTTCATTCTTTCGAACAAAATTTTTATTTAAATTATAAAACTTATGATGTTGTATTTTAACCGATATGGATTCTGTCCATACAACTCATTAATTATTTTATTATTCGGCCAATACTGCACTTTATTACTCGATAATTACCCTCTGGTTGACTCTTCGGATCTCGAGAGAAGGTTCGTTGAGAGGATGCCTGGACAAACGGCGCAACCCACGGAGATCCAATCTCGAGTTATTTAAATAAATAATTATCGACAATTTGAATTATTATGGTTCATATATATATATATATATATATATTGATGTATAACTATTATTATCGAGAAATAAACGTTAGAAAAGATTATAAGCATATATATATATATATATATATATATAATCTTTTCTAACGTTTATTTCTCGATAATAATAGTTATAAATCAATTTGCATTTATAAATCGTAACTATAAGAGATTCTATGCCGGCTCGTTAACAGTTAATATGCCGCCGTCACTTTACTCGATTCATTAATTGTAACATTTAATTTCTGAAATCTATATTTATAAAACCCCGAAATTTACTACGTTAAATTTTTATAACCATCACGACTCTACTTATCACCCGATTTTAACTACTTCGCTATTGAATTATGGTCGCACGTGGGCAGTCCAATGGCCGCTCCCCGCCTCTACTCGCACGCACCAAGTGCCGACCGCGTTGCCGGTATTACCTACAACCTGTAATATAAATGCCTCGAACTCGGGAACTCTCTCGACCTAAAAACACACAAAAATATTCGGCGGCGAACACACACAGCAACTCCGACTCTCCACCAAGCCTCGAACGTCGACTGCATGAAACAGAGAAAATAATGGACTGCTCTCACCAAGTAATTTTCAAGTCAAATTACAAAACTCTCTTGAATAACTAGTGGGTCGGGCGCTTTGTGGGTAAATACACGCCGACCGAAAGTATATCGACTCACGTTGAATTGAATACAAATTATTGACTCCTCTGCTAACACGACTGTTCCTCCTTTTTGCAGTTATCACGCGGTGCGGCTAACCTCTATTCGAATCCTGCTCCTGTGACAAACGACTGTACTCGGCGAAGGCTCCGGACGGTATGGGGCAGGGCGGAAGGACTCCAGTCCTCTCCTCGTGGCGTCCCTGTACCCTAGCTCCCTCTATTCTGCCTTATCGATCTCCTCTCCTTTTCTAACACCTATTGGCATAGGCCCTCAACTCGATTTTCACTAGAGTAGTAACCGGAGGTTAGTTACTGCTCTAGTTTTACCCGTCATGTATTTCGCCCCGGGGACGCACGTAATTTAAAATATTAACAGCGCCCTCTATACTGCACGCTTCTCCGATACTTATCCCATTACTCGATATATACTACATGCGAACTGACAGAGCGCGACGCGTTCGTTGTAAACGCGGCTTGCTCCCTTCTCCTTCCGCGCGCCTCTCTTCCCATCTTATTTGATGCTTATCTGGTCATCTTCTGTTGGCCGACCGTCTTCCGTCTCTCTCTTGCCGCTCGGCTCTCCCTCTACTCTCCCGATCGGTTACAGCCGCATGGCACGCGCCCGCTTCTTCATCAGTTGTTCTAGTCGTCGTTCTTACGGATGACGCCGCTGAGACTCCTCGCGCTCCGATCGCTCTCTCTCTCTCGGGTGTCCGCGTACGCGAGTGTGTATGTGTGTGTGTGAGTGTGTTTCGTCTGCTGCTGCTGTGTTTATGCTGCTATATTGCTGCTGCTGCTCCAGCCCCGCGGCTCCCAGGCGCTCGTGTCGTCTCCGGCTTTTCTCTCTTTCGGGCGGCTGCTACCTGTAAAAATATCGGACTCGACCTCTTCTCCGTAGCTGCCGCTTCCTCATGCTGCTGAGCTTTTCCGGATGTGTTTGCTGAATCGGCTGCTGCTTTTTTCGTGTGTTTGTGCTGGTGGTGTGTGTGTGGTGTCGCGCCGTCGATCTCCCCCGTGAAACATATAATATTCGCGATTAATAATCCTAATAAAAAATAAGCAATTTTTAATAGCGTGCGTTCGGTGGTTTGGTGCGTGCGTGATTCTGTCCGGAGTTTGTTTATCCCTCCTAATTAAGAATAATAATCTCCCCAATACTAACCCTACCTGCCTACTCTAACCTCACCTTACTTCTCTCTTTACCTCTTTCGTTACGGCATTTTACATGTCACAAACTATAATACGATGTTTAAAAAATTTTAAAAGTTATTATTTTATACGCTACTCTATCCGCTTTCGAAATAATATTTTAGCCTGTAATTTTTCGCTCAGAAAATGCTGCGCTTAGAAGATACAATTCGTGGTCGAAAAAGAGGGTCTATATGGATCCTAAACACGTGTGCATCCGGTTACACTTGACTCGTGCGCCCTAGCTAAGATACACGAGCACAGACCTAGAGCCTCATTCACGACAGTTAGAAAATAAAAGTTTTAAAAACATGCGTGTTTTCCATTTACAAAATAATATTGAAATATAATTATATACTTATAAAGTAGGATATAACATTTGAAAATTTCGTAAAAATTAGAAAATTTTGAGAAAATTTGAAATATTTGAGAAAATTTGGAATTCTTGAGAAAGTTTGAAATTTTTTAGAAAAGTTGAAATTTTGCAGAAAAGTTGAAATCTTTTAAAAAATCTGAAATTTTTGAGAAAATTTGAAAATCTTAAGAATTTGACAATTTTTAGAAAATTTATAAAATTTTGAGAATATGTATATTTTCTCAAAATTTTCAAATTTTCTCAAATTTTTCAAATTTTCTCAAATTTTTCAAAATTTTTCAAATTTTCTCAAATTTTTCAAATTTTCTCAAACCTTCCAATTTTTCTCAAAATTATCAATTTTTCTCAAAAGTTTCAAATTTTCCAGGTTTCTTAAAATAGTTGTTTTTTTAAGATTTCCCAAGATTCTCAGGATATTCCAATTTTTCAATCCTCTATTCTCTCAGTACTACTATTTTCTAAATCTAATTTTTTCACAATTTTCCAGCTTCTCATAATAGTTGTTTTCTGAAAACGTTACTATTTTCTCAAAATTTTCCAATTTTTCTCAAAACTTTCCAATTTTCATCAAAATTATCCAATTTTTTTTATATTTTATAAAATATATCAGTTTTTTCCAATTTTGTAAAATATATATTTTGTAAAATATATCAGTTTTTTCCAAATTCTGAGTAAGTTTGAATATTTTAGAAAATTTTCAAAATTTTGAGAAAATAGGAGTTTGTACAAAATTGGAAAATTTTGAGAAAATAGGAGATTTGAGAAAATTGGTCAAATTTAAAAAAATTTGGACAATTTAAAAAAATGGGAGAATTTGGAAAAATTGGGATATTTTGAGAAAATTGGATAATTTTGAGAAAATTGGATAATTTTGAGAAAATTGGATAATTTTGAGAAAATTGGATAATTTTGAGAAAATTGGATAATTTTGAGAAAATTGGATAATTTTGAGAAAATTGGATAATTTTGAGAAAATTGGATAATTTTGAGAAAATTGGATAATTTTGAGAAAATTGGATAATTTTGAGAAAATTGGATAATTTTGAGAAAATTGGATAATTTTGAGAAAATTGGATAATTTTGAGAAAATTGGATAATTTTGAGAAAATTGGATAATTTTGAGAAAATTGGATAATTTTGAGAAAATTGGATAATTTTGAGAAAATTGGATAATTTTGAGAAAATTGGATAATTTTGAGAAAATTGAATAATTTTGAGAAAATTGAATAATTTTGAGAAAATTGGATAATTTTGAGAAAATTGGATAATTTTGAGAAAATTGAATAATTTTGAGAAAATTGGATAATTTTGAGAAAATTGGATAATTTTGAGAAAATTGGATAATTTTGAGAAAATTGGATAATTTTGAGAAAATTGGATAATTTTGAGAAAATTGGATAATTTTGAGAAAATTGGATAATTTTGAGAAAATTGGATAATTTTGAGAAAATTGGATATTTTTGAGAAAATTGGATAATTTTGAGAAAATGAGATTTTTGAGAAAGTTGAAAGTTTCTTAGACAATTGGAAATCTTTCAGAAAATTGAAAATTTTTTATAAAATTGGAAATTTTTGAGAAAATTGGAAATTTTTGAGAAAATTGGAAATTTTTGAGAAAATTGGAAATTTTTGAGAAAATTGGAAATTTTTGAGAAAATTGGAAATTCTGAGAAAATTGGAAATTTTTGAGAAAACTGGAAATTTGTAGAAAATTGGAGATTTTTGAGAAATTTGAAAGTTTTTAAGAAAAGTGGAAATTTTTTAGAAGATCAGAAATTTTTGAGAAGTTTGGAAATTTTCTCAAATTTTTCAAATTTTCTCAAACCTTCCAATTTTTCTCAAAATTATCAATTTTTCTCAAAAGTTTCAAATTTTCCAGGTTTCTTAAAATAGTTGTTTTTTTAAGATTTCCCAAGATTCTCAGGATATTCCAATTTTTCAATCCTCTATTCTCTCAGTACTACTATTTTCTAAATCTAATTTTTTCACAATTTTCCAGCTTCTCATAATAGTTGTTTTCTGAAAACGTTACTATTTTCTCAAAATTTTCCAATTTTTCTCAAAACTTTCCAATTTTCATCAAAATTATCCAATTTTTTTTATATTTTATAAAATATATCAGTTTTTTCCAATTTTGTAAAATATATATTTTGTAAAATATATCAGTTTTTTCCAAATTCTGAGTAAGTTTGAATATTTTAGAAAATTTTCAAAATTTTGAGAAAATAGGAGTTTGTACAAAATTGGAAAATTTTGAGAAAATAGGAGATTTGAGAAAATTGGTCAAATTTAAAAAAATTTGGACAATTTAAAAAAATGGGAGAATTTGGAAAAATTGGGATATTTTGAGAAAATTGGATAATTTTGAGAAAATTGGATAATTTTGAGAAAATTGGATCATTTTGAGAAAATTGGATAATTTTGAGAAAATTGGATAATTTTGAGAAAATTGGATAATTTTGAGAAAATTGGATAATTTTGAGAAAATTGGATAATTTTGAGAAAATTGGATAATTTTGAGAAAATTGGATAATTTTGAGAAAATTGGATAATTTTGAGAAAATTGGATAATTTTGAGAAAATTGGATAATTTTGAGAAAATTGGATAATTTTGAGAAAATTGAATAATTTTGAGAAAATTGGATAATTTTGAGAAAATTGGATAATTTTGAGAAAATTGGATAATTTTGAGAAAATTGAATAATTTTGAGAAAATTGGATAATTTTGAGAAAATTGGATAATTTTGAGAAAATTGGATAATTTTGAGAAAATTGGATAATTTTGAGAAAATTGGATAATTTTGAGAAAATTGGATAATTTTGAGAAAATTGGATAATTTTGAGAAAATTGGATAATTTTGAGAAAATTGGATAATTTTGAGAAAATTGGATAATTTTGAGAAAATTGGATAATTTTGAGAAAATTGGATATTTTTGAGAAAATTGGATAATTTTGAGAAAATGAGATTTTTGAGAAAGTTGAAAGTTTCTTAGACAATTGGAAATCTTTCAGAAAATTGAAAATTTTTTATAAAATTGGAAATTTTTGAGAAAATTGGAAATTTTTGAGAAAATTGGAAATTTTTGAGAAAATTGGAAATTTTTGAGAAAATTGGAAATTTTTTAGAAAATTGGAAATTCTGAGAAAATTGGAAATTTTTGAGAAAACTGGAAATTTGTAGAAAATTGGAGATTTTTGAGAAATTTGAAAGTTTTTAAGAAAAGTGGAAATTTTTTAGATCAGAAATTTTTGAGAAGTTTGGAAATTTTCTCAAATTTTTCAAATTTTCTCAAACCTTCCAATTTTTCTCAAAATTATCAATTTTTCTCAAAAGTTTCAAATTTTCCAGGTTTCTTAAAATAGTTGTTTTTTTAAGATTTCCCAAGATTCTCAGGATATTCCAATTTTTCAATCCTCTATTCTCTCAGTACTACTATTTTCTAAATCTAATTTTTTCACAATTTTCCAGCTTCTCATAATAGTTGTTTTCTGAAAACGTTACTATTTTCTCAAAATTTTCCAATTTTTCTCAAAACTTTCCAATTTTCATCAAAATTATCCAATTTTTTTTATATTTTATAAAATATATCAGTTTTTTCCAATTTTGTAAAATATATATTTTGTAAAATATATCAGTTTTTTCCAAATTCTGAGTAAGTTTGAATATTTTAGAAAATTTTCAAAATTTTGAGAAAATAGGAGTTTGTACAAAATTGGAAAATTTTGAGAAAATAGGAGATTTGAGAAAATTGGTCAAATTTAAAAAAATTTGGACAATTTAAAAAAATGGGAGAATTTGGAAAAATTGGGATATTTTGAGAAAATTGGATAATTTTGAGAAAATTGGATAATTTTGAGAAAATTGGATAATTTTGAGAAAATTGGATCATTTTGAGAAAATTGGATAATTTTGAGAAAATTGGATAATTTTGAGAAAATTGGATAATTTTGAGAAAATTGGATAATTTTGAGAAAATTGGATAATTTTGAGAAAATTGGATAATTTTGAGAAAATTGGATAATTTTGAGAAAATTGGATAATTTTGAGAAAATTGGATAATTTTGAGAAAATTGGATAATTTTGAGAAAATTGGATAATTTTGAGAAAATTGGATAATTTTGAGAAAATTGGATAATTTTGAGAAAATTGGATAATTTTGAGAAAATTGGATAATTTTGAGAAAATTGGATAATTTTGAGAAAATTGGATAATTTTGAGAAAATTGGATAATTTTGAGAAAATTGGATAATTTTGTGAAAATTGGATAATTTTGTGAAAATTGGATAATTGTGTGAAAATTGGATAATTTTGTGAAAATTGGATAATTTTGAGAAAATGAGATTTTTGAGAAAGTTGAAAGTTTCTTAGACAATTGGAAATCTTTCAGAAAATTGATAATTTTTTATAAAATTGGAAATTTTTGAGAAAATTGGAAATTTTTGAGAAAATTGGAAATTTTTGAGAAAATTGGAAATTTTGAGAAAATTGGAAATTTTTGAGAAAACTGGAAATTTTTAGAAAATTGGAGATTTTTGAGAAATTTGAAAGTTTTTAAGAAAAGTGGAAATTTTTTAGAAGATCAGAAATTTTTGAGAAGTTTGGAAATTATGTAGTAAATTGGATATTTTTTAGAAAATAGGAGTTTGGAGAAAATTGGAAACTTTTTAAATGTTAGTAATTTTGTAAAAAATTGATGAATTTTATACACTTGAATAATTTGGAAATAATTAAAAAATTTGTAGATAATTGGAAAATTTCGGTGAAGAAAATTACTTTTTAAGAGACGGGTCCGTCTTTTTATTCCTGGAGATGATGATTGGAGTCTATACCTGAAAGCATTGCTCGGTAACTTAAAGTTATAATAAAGTTTATAATAAAAATGAGTGTTTTTGAAATAGTTGATAGTTTGTCAAAAATGATTTTCGCATTTTCCAGACATCAGAAACGAGAAATAGAACACGCTCTTAATACATTTCGATTTAGCAGAAAATTGTACATAAAAAAAAAATTGTTAATCAAACTAACGAGGAGAGGGCACACCCTCCGCGAAGCGACATTAGCTCAGACTTTGGGAGGTGTTTTCTGTTACCTATAAATGAAGAGTAGTACCCGTAATTCATTCTAGTGGGCCCTTGATCTCGAGATATGAGGTAATTTACTCGAAATATTCGTTATATTAATGAAAAAAGATACCTCTTGTTCTAACCACAGCTTTGCAGGTTTTTATTATGGAAAAACGACCGAAAAAATGATAAGAAGTAGACAAATAGAGCTTTAATTTAAGTTTTGTTACGTATAAAAATATTGATTTAATCAAAGGTTATTAAGAATTGAATATGGTCGCTGAAAATACATGGAACATAAACGAATTTAGAAGAGTTAAATTTTATTGAATATTCATGCAATTTTGGTCACCATTTTCAATTGTAAATAACTTTTGATCAGATTAATATTTTTATACCTAACGGAGCTTAAATTAAAGGTCTCTATGCCTACTTTTTATTATATTTTGAGTCATTTATACATAATAGAAATTTGTAGAGATATGGTTAGAAGAAGACGTATCTTTTTTCATTAAAATAACGAGTATTTCCAGTAAATTACCTCATATTTCGAGAGCAAGGGCCTATTAAAATGAATGACGGGTACTATGCTTTAATTTTGGATACCAGAAAACATCTCCCAAAGTCCCACCAAATTAAGATTCCCGGATCATGTGAGTAGATAGGCTATAGGCATACTGGCTCACGCGGGTTCTGTATCACCCCCCTGCCCTCTCAAAGTGATCCAGAACCCGTTCGGATTCTAAATCACCCAGAATGATCCAGAATCCGAAATCGAGAGAGTGGGAGAGCTTCCCTTTCTCTCACGTGAACCAGAATGCCTATAGTGTTTTCTACTTTTTTTCTTTATTTTCTTTGCAAATGTTTACAGGAGTGATAGAATAATTTTATGAGTTTGACGGTGTGAAGTGCGCAGGCAGTCTTGTACTTTTAAAACATAATCATCTCTCATTAGCTTGAAACCAATCATGTCTACTGCATACTCCATCTTGGAATGAGTGTTGAGACGAAAGTGTGTTAGATAATATGCTGTTTAGACAAGCTTCTTGATATCCCCACTGATGGGATTGTACTGAACGATGCGATCGTGTAAGATCATGCAATAAGCTGAAGTGTTAGCTGGAAAGTCTTTTTTAGACTCAAACTCTAGACGTACATCGACAGGAGCGCTCTTTATAGATTCGTTTTGCCGTGAACAGTCAATAACTATGAGTGGTTCAAGGTTGATAAATTCAGACTTTGTCAGCAGTGGCTGTGGATCTCTTCCATAGTAGGTGATTTGAAAATTGGCATACATATCATAGAGAACAGCGAACTGATTCTTAGATATGTCGAGATTCATATTGTTATATGGATAATATTGAGAATTCAAGAAAAGTCTCACATTACTAATCTCACAATGGTCAAATCGACTGGCATTTTCAGTTTTCAAATTTTTTTTCTTGGTTTGTAGTCCGAGAATGACAAAACGAGGTTTTTCTAACTGATTTGAAGTTTTCACTGTCCAGACATGTTTATTCGTGCTCGGAAGTAGAGGATATTCAAATAACTCCCAAGATCGATAGCACATAGAGATAGGATTATCTTTGCCAATGAAATTCAGCAGCTGGATCTTTTGTTTATCAGATGCAATAACATATGGCATTAACCACTCTATCTTCGTTATTTTTACCTGGTAGTCTTCATATGTAGTTACACTATTTGCTATAGTACCTTCTTGAATTATTGCATTCAAGTCATTTCTTGATCTTGTGAGAATGAGTTCATGCTTCACATTAACTATAATTTTTTTATAGTCTTCTGCAAAGCCCAAGATCATACTCAGAGGAATGGAAACGTCAAAGTTGCCGTGTGCATCTACCAAAGTTTTGCTTTCTTCTCTAACGTCAAGCCAGCCTGCATTTTCTAACATGAGAGTCTGATTCGGATTGAATGATGTCCATCCTTTCATGAGACTGCTTAAACCAACATTTTTACTTTTATCTATTTCCACAGCATTAATTTCGTAACGAATTTCATCAAACAAATGGCAAATGCCATTGTTCACGAATTTAGTTTTATTTAGTGCTGTTCCATCTGGTTTTTGCAGTTTTCCACATACATGGATAGAACTGCGCGATGGTAAGAGACATAGATCTTGATGTTGGATAGAAATACGAATTTCATCACTATTATCAAAGCTTAGTGTTGAGTAAGGTTGATGTGCGTGAACCTCGTAATGAGCAATAGATTCATCGAATACGACACCTGATTGAATGCTTAGAATTTCGTCCATTTTTCTGGAAGCAGCAGAGAATTATACACGTGAATTTACTCCACGAACTTTTAGACCTAGGCTTCTGAGGAACTGAATGCTCTTCCGTGTTAACGGTTTGAGTTTCTTCGGTCGACTGATGACCGATTGACATGTTGGTTGACTTATATGCACTCTAGAATTGTAAACGATGCCCATTATACAGATTTGATGTGGAGTCTAATAGTAATTTCTTCTCCACGGAAATTCACTAAATTTCCATCTTGATCTACGATTTGAATTTGAAGATGATCTATGCACTTGACACTGAGTGGTAGATATATGACATGAGATGGAACTTCCAAGATTTTATATCCTGGTGGAACTCTGGGAAAGAACTCATGGATTGTATGAACTTTTTTGTTGTTGATGTAAGCACCTGCGGTAATATTGCACTCCACTCTGAGTGCGTTGATTTTCAATATTTTTACAGGTAAATCAGAACTGTGATGAGTTTTGTCCTTGAGAATGCGAGGAGTAAAGCCAAGAAGACGACCTATTGAATCGTGAGGAGTGAGATCTAACGAATGACTGCAATTAATTTCACTTCTGAGAGTATTGTTGTTAGCTCTCAAAGAAAATTCAATTCGTTTAGATTTCAAAGTTTCTTGTAAAAATTTATTAATAGCATTAATCTCGTAACTGCCAGTAGGGATAGTAATAATATTTCCATTCACATGAAGTTTATTATTCGAATAGTCCACATTGGGAATCGAGTTGAATGTTAAAAGTTCAACTAAACCCAAAACAAAATTTTTATGCTGAGGTAGTTCAATTGAAGGAAAATATTGTGCCTCTAGAACAGAAGATTTTCCTGAAAGACTCAAAGTGAAACTGTCTTCCATGACTGATTGGAAGAGAATGATTCCCATTCGTTTGCAATCTTCTCTTTTATAGTCTTCCGGTTAAAAATTGAAGACAAAGATGACCACAAATGAATGAGTCAAAATTTTGATATCTTTTATAGTTATATTTTACTTCTTTCACGTTGAAATATAACATGAGCTCTATGGGAGGTTTCAGATCACCAAAACTGTCAAAGTAAATTACTTTGGAACCATGTTTTCGATAACACACCCAGTGAGTGCCTTTATTTTTCATGTCATCCAAGTTAACAATAGCAGATTCATTACTCCATGGACCATCGGAAGGCAGATTATTTCTCATAAAAACACCTCGGAAATGTGGAATTTGCAACATACGAGCATATTTTAGAAGATCATAGTCAGTCAGTGGACGATTTGGCAAAGTTAAATCGAAGTTTTTTTTTTTTTAGTAAGTTGACCATGACCAACATGAGGTTTCATAAATAATCCCATTCCAGTTTTATATGGTTTAAGATAGAGACCTTCGCCTAAAGCAATATCTTCCATTGCCTTATTATGTCTCTTACTTTCTTCATGGTTTTTCTGTGCAGCTTTAGCATCATTTACTGCTTTAGCTATTCCTGCAGCTCCCCCTGCCAGAGCACCGGTCGCACTTAGTCCTGCGAACAACGGTATGAGAAACGGAAGAACTCCACCAATTTTTGATGGAATTGGAAGAACACGTGGAATGATAACTTTCCTTTTACCACCAACTTTCTTAACAGCTTGACGTGCACCTTTCAAGGCGGATTGAATAACCTTGCGGGAACATTTACTTGGTGTCATTCATTTTTTAGCAGCCGTCACTAACTTACTAAATTTTAGACCCATTCCAGTTATTCCTTTTAATTTCATAGCATTTGTAACAGCAAAAGCATATGCTTTTTCACCAAGACTGGCATCCTTGGCTTTAACACGTTGCCAAGCTTTATCAGCGAGCTTCATGTCAGCTGCTTTACGGTCTCCATTTTTATCAGAGTACACTATGTCATGTTCTTTGCATGCCTGATCAAGCGGATTAATTCCAGGATCACCTCTTTTCAATCGTTTTTTCAATTTAGTTCCGGGACCACAGTATTGATATCCAGGAAGATGCATTTCAATCGGCAAGTTATTGATCACTTTATCAAGCAATCCATAACCTTTCGGTTGTTTCCGAAATTTATGTACGATCATCTCTCTTCTAGTGTTGTTTTAAAACTAAAGATCAAAATATAAAACATGCGTTTATATTTCCACAGTTCAATATCAAACTAGACTTTGACACGTGAACATGGATTTTAGCGAGCAGAACGTCAAACTCCCCGTCACAAACTTTGATTTCGGAAAACAGAAGAGAAGGAAGCGTCATGGAGAATTACTACCTGATACTATACGAGCAGTATTCTGCGGGCCATCTAACTGTGGAAAAACAAATAGTTTATTGGCTCTAATTACACATCCCAATGGTCTTAGATTTGAAAATTTGTATGTATACTCTAAATCCTTGAATCAGCCAAAGTATCAATTTCTCGAAAAAGTTTTGGAACCGATAAAAGGTGTATCATATCTACCTTTTAGTGAGCATGAATCTGTAGTATCTCCAGATGAAGCCCGACCAAATTCAATTATGATTTTTGATGATGTGGCTTGTGAGAAGCAGGACAACGTCAAAGCATTTTTCTGTATGGGAAGACATAAAAGTGTAGACAGCTTTTATCTATGTCAGTCGTACGCTCATATACCGAAACACCTCGTAAGGGACAATATTAATATGTTAGTAATTTATCGTCAAGACGATGTTAATCTAAAACATATCTATGAAGATCATGTCAATACTGATTTAACTTTCAATGAATTTCGAAATCTTTGTTCTGAATGCTGGAAGAATGATAAGTATGGATTTGTTGTTATCGACAAAGATAGAGTGATGGATGATGGTAGATACAGAAAAGGATTTGACTGTTTTGCAATAAAAAAGAAGTTATGAATCCGAAACTTACAGTTCAATTGTAGACAGCATCTCGTTAGCATGTCAGACTTCAAGAAAGAAAAGAATATTCTCAGCGAGCTCTTGCGAGCACGTGAGGCTATTAAACAAAAATACTATTTATTGAAAAAGGAGAGAGAAGATTTTGAAAAAGTTATTGGTGATACATTGAAACCAGTCATTACACCACTCGAGAAGCTCGTCGATTCGAAAGTCGAAAGCTTGCCACCTTCTAATCACATTTTGAATATAGACAGCAACAGGAAACCGAGGAAGAAATTGAGATTCGATCGATCAAGTTATATAGTAAATGATATAAATGAGTCGGGTTCCGCATATGATGATGATGATGATGCAGATTTTTCTTCGATGGATGGCACAATGATGAATTCAACATTCAAATCTGCGCTTGAAGAAAATGAATCAAGTGACTTTTTATCATTGTTAAATGAAAGCCGCAGCAAAATCGATAACATATACGGAGTACGGAACGTCAATGGAGTGTATATGATTGGCGATTCAGAAATTCAATTTCATGATAAAATGGTAAAAGTGAGAGATAAAAGTTATCCTAAAAGTGGGGGTCTAATGGAATTACTCTTCAAGAAACAACCAGATGACAATCTTATAAGTTCAACAGATCGAAAAAATTATCGCAGCATCCTGGAAGCATCAAATGCTCATCGGAAAAGATACAGCAAAGATGAGAGTATACGCACTTCGAAGAGTAGAAAATATATGAATATCATAGGACCCATGTTCCGCAGCGATCGTAAAAATAAATCCACCACCGGAAGAGGCCTCATACCTAAATATAAAATAGCAAAGAAAAATTCTTCTATAGATCTAGTCTACTGGGATGATCCAAACGAGCTTATCGAGCGACTGCGATTATTAGTTGCGGAACGATCTGCTGGAAATAACAATCACGACAATGAAATACAATCGATCATTGAGGAACTACGTGAAGCTGGACATATATATTGAAATGCATGTTTTCTTATAAGATCAGTAGCATCATGAGTCTCGACGTGTTCGGAAGAAAACTTGAGGGCACGCAAGAAGCGAGTCGCGGTCCACCAGGCATTGGTTATAATCTTACATTAGATGGTAATTTTGATTTACAAAATAAAAGGTTATGTAACCTTGCTTATCCAAGTCAGCCTAATGATGCAGTCACCTTGGAAGTGCTTCTGACAACTATAAGTAAAGAAGTTAGAAATCTAACTAACATAATGGCTGTAACGAAAGTTGACTTAGAGATTCCCATAAACACTGAATTAAATACAATCAATAAGGTTCTTTCCCATCTTAAAATTCGATTAGATAATCTTGAGACAAAATTGAAAGAATGCTTTGAAAAAAAAAAAAATTCTGACTCAATAAAAGTTTTTCTTAAACCTTAAACATATTATCAAAAAAAAAAAATGGAGCGACAAAAAATAGCTGAAGAGTTGCACAAACCAGCTCGCCGCATCTACAAGCGAAGAAAATATGATATACGTGGAATAGATGAGACTTGGCAAGCTGATCTTGTAGAAATGATTCCATACGCCAGCGAAAACAAAGGTTTTCGCTACTTACTTACTGTCATAGATACATTTTCAAAGTATGCATGGGCTATACCAATCAAGTCAAAGAGTGGTAATGATGTTACTCTAGCTATGGAGTCAATACTGAAACAAGAACGCGTACCGACAAATCTACAAACTGACCAAGGAAAAGAATTTTACAATTCAAACTTTCAGAAACTCATGAAGAAGTACAAGATAAACCTATAACTCTTCGCATAGTAATCTTCATGCAAGCATATGTGAGCGTTTTAATAGAACGTTAAAAAATGCAATGTGGATAGAGTTCAGCAAACAAGGGAGCTATAAATGGTGGGATATCCTGCCTGAGTTGGTGAAAGCTTACAATTCAAGAAAACATCGGACAATAGGAATTGAGCCTAAAAATGTTACGCAGGCAAATGAAAGAGAGGTCAAGAAGCATTTTCCAAATGAAAAGTTACCTGTGAAAAAACCGAAATTTAAAGTAGGAGATAAAGTGCGGATAAGTAAGATAAAACATGTTTTTGAAAAAGGTTATACACCAAATTGGTCTACTGAAATTTTCACAATATCACGAGTTGTAAAAACCAATCCGGTAACTTATCATGTCAAAGATTATTATGATAAACCCATCTCTGGCGGCTTTTATGAAACGGAAATTCAGAAAACTATGTATCCAGAAATTTATCTAGTAGAAAAAGTTTTAAAGAAAAGTGGAAATCGTGCATATGTTAAATGGTTAGGCTTTAGTAATGAGCATAATAGTTGGATAGATAAAAAAAAAATTATTTGATTTAGCCAAGATTTAACCAAAAATATTAATGTAAACGCAATAATGTAGGTACTAGTAAATAAGAAAGCAATCATATTATGTTATTGTATTTATTTATGTATTATTATGTACAAGTTTTAATCTGAATAAAATAAGTATTATAATCAAAGCAAGCTGCGTATTTCATTCAAACTTAAAGGAAGATCCACCCTGATATGTCACAAATAAATTCATTTTATTTGCAGTATTGGAGAGTCTGTCAAAAAACTCTTGATCTCTTAGGATGGCTGATGAAATCTTCTCCGGTAAAAAGATTTGAAAACTTTCGTCGAGTTTGGCTACGACCTTCGTACCGAATCTCGTCTTCACCTCCTTAAGTGCTGTCACCATGTACTGATGATCTTTTTCCAAGTCTGTTACTTTCTTCCTTGGCAAGAAGTCGCGTTCAGCAATCTTATTAAGTGTAGATAGATCCATTCTGGAAAAAGTAAAAAAATAAGAACTTCTAATAGAGAAAAGATTTGTTAGAGCAAAAAAAAAAAGAAAATTGGTGAGAATTAACTGTGAACTTACTTAGAAATTTAGTTGAGTCTTGGTTTCTTCCCAAAAGGATGATAATTCTCGAACTCTTCGATTGCTCGAATGTGCTCCTCGTCGTGGTCTGTCTGTTGATATAGTTCATTCCCCACCACAATTTCTGTCCTTTCCATTGCCTCCTGTAATATATCCCTTCTCTCTCCTCCCTCAGAGCGTATCCCCTCCATTGATGGATCCCAGTCATGCATAAACTCCTCTAACACATCATATTCAATTCTGATTTGTTCACCTTCATTGTCATAAAGTGTCATCCCCTCTCGCCTTTCACCATTTTCATTGGCTGCATCACCCCCACCTCGTATTTCCCCCTCTCTTTCATCTTCTGCAACATCCATCCCCACTTGCGTTGCCCCACTTTCATTGGATACTTCATACCCCCTCTCCACTTCCATCCCTACCACTATTTCTTGTTTTTCAGCATCCTCCTCTATTCGAAGTGCAGCTTGCGCCATCTGCTCATCCATGATTCGAAAATGACCCCAAGGTAAAGTGTCTGTACTCTGAGGCAATAAGAATCTCTTATCATCGTGAGGACTAAGAGCAATTTTATTCTGTCTTTCAGTATGCACTATGTGAAGACATCTTCTATAATCCTCGAAAGTTATTGTCTTCTTCACAACGCTGGATTTTATACCTTTGGCTTTTTTCACTGTCACTCCTCCATCAACTAAAATACTGTACATTTTGCTTCGTAAACCTATAAATTCCATCATGATCTTGCCACAGCATTCGTCTTTCATTAATCCTGGGACTTTTTTATTGACACGTGGAATGTTAAACTGATTATTCTCATCATAATCAGAAGTATCAAACCTGTGAATGTCTTCTTTCATTATTTTATACATATCAATGTCCTCAACTTCATATATCAAACTATCAGTATCTGTATAAAGAAGTTTACATTTTTCTCCTACTCGCTGTTTCATATACGAGTAATGGAAATCATAAACTAATGTCTTGGACAAATCAAGGATACAAAGACCAACGTATATCGGTTTCTTGATTGTGATACTTGTTCTCTTTAGCTGAATAGCAACTAAATTTTCATCAAAGATTGCACAGCTGTGAAAATGTGGTTGAGCTATGCGTGCTTCTGCCCCATATCTGCCTGTGAATTTATTTACTAATCGTACATCAACACGAGACCGCTCTCGCTCGATACACTTTCCATAGACAGCGTTAATTAATAATTTATAGAAGAGTTTTTCAAACTCATTCTTCGCTTGCTTTCTCTTCTCAGTATTTAATTCGACATAAGGTTTAAGCCAGGCCTTCTGCTCGAAACTCAGAATTCTATGCACCTTTTTCAAACGAAGTCCATTATCCAGCGCCTGTTTGAGTGTTCGATAGTGAATCACATACTTTTTCTTATCGTTCAGAGTAGTGAGAAGTTTGTTCTGCTTTGAGCCAGGTGGTGCACGGTGCTCTGCGCAGAAGGGGAAGTCTCGATGTTCATCATGTATTTCCTCAGGATACTCCAAGTCTACTTCAGCAATGTAACCTATATCTGAATCTGGTGGTGTATTGAAGAAGCTTGGATTCGCCTCAAAGTCAATCCATTTGAATTTTCCAATCGGTAAATGCTGTACCATCGCCCACCCATACAGATTATTTATATCAAAATATAAGAGTGTCTTCGTTTTCTGTTTCTCGTCGTATGAAGAACCCATGTATGGATTGTTTGCCTTAGCATATCGATTACAACACTGGCTTATTCCTCCCCGAATGCTTGCTTCAATAAACATTAGCATGTCAATATCTGTAAGAAGCTCTAATCCATCTTTGTAATTTTAAGAGCTGCTGAAAATGTTAACCCTGGAGTCGTGTAAAAGTGAGCAGGACATAAATCATAAGCTTTAAGAGATGTCTCTCGAAAACTTTCGAAAACGTCAGCCAATAGTAGAACATCTGTTTTTAAGTAAAGATCTGAATACTCTCCCAATGTTTTTATATTGAACTTATCCCAGACTCGAACAGCATGCTTGTAGTCTTCTTCAGCAATATGGGAATCTGTTAGTTTATTATAAAACTCATTCTTTTCTGGCAATTTTGTAGACGATAGCTTATCAAATGCGTCTACATAATCATATGGAAATATACCTTTCCGTCTGAGAAGATCTATCATTTCATCTGTGAATCCATCTGATCGAAACTCTTTCACCGCTATAGGCACGTTTTGTAGATATGATGCGAGTTTTTCCAACGATGATGGTAGAAAACGCCAAGAATCTATGAATCTAAAGCTGATGTCGCAGTCATCTATGTATTTCGTGAACGAAATATATTTCTCCTTATTATGAGGTATTAGACTAACTCGTCCTTTCATCAATGTAGAAGTAGCGATCTCTTTCAAAATGAAGTGAGTATCATAATTGAGGTTATGAAAAACAACGGGAATGAATCTTGAGTTCTTATAATTCAAATTACATGAATTGTGAGCTGCACCTCTGAAACTGAAGAGAAAAAAGAAGTCATTTTTTTTTTTTTTTCTTTGGGAATCACCAAAAATTAATTTTAAATATAACTAAACTAATAACATACCGTCCTGTAAAATGACAATGGTCTCGCACTGCAAGTTCTTCATCACGGATTGATTTTCGACATATATGACAAACAGTTGACCTCTGGAAAGATAATTCTTCTAGAGCTGTGAGTTTCATTGGTTTAGGATTCTTGTACAGATGATCTATCTTCTCACTTATTGATTTTAGTTCTCGAACAAACCATTCTGCAGGTGTCTCTTGATCTCCAAATTTTTGTCTGTAAGATTTATAGACAGATAATCTGTCATCAAAGCTGCATTTTGTGTAGTAACCTATGCTGTATGCTTCATGTAGTTGAAAAGCATTCTCATTCTCAGTAGGCTTCAATAAACATTCAAAATCCGCATAAATAACGAAAGGAACTTTTTCTCTCTTTTTGTAATCTTCGAATTTGAGAAAGTTGTTCTTTGAGTCTGGCAGATTGATTCGGCAATTATTCATATTTTTACAATGATTTTCATGAATTTCCAATCTTTTTTCATTATAGAAAACTTGTAAACACCTTTCACAGTGGTATGATTTTCTATTAGCTTTAGACAGTTGAGAACCCAGAAGACGAGACATGCTTTTGATCCAAACGTAATGGTATTTAGGCATACTTTCATCACCATCAGCAAAATTATTTTCTTCATGCTCATCAATGTAAAAATCTTGAATGATAAGTAGATTTACATGTCTACTCTTCTTTTCTGGTTGATTATTATTTTCTGGTAGATTTACATGTTGATCTTCCTCTTCTGCTTGATTTTCTTGTTCAGCCTTCTTTTCTGACGTAACGTGACAAGGCGATACTTCAAATTTTGAACCATACTTTCTGAGCATGTATACATTTACTGAAATATTATTCAATTTTTCGAATTTTGAAATATCTTTCAGTTTTACTGGGAACTGTATATCACTAAAGATCAACTCGTTCTCATGTACACGATATTGATTAACTCTGTTGGAATTATATTTGCTGGGATATAATGCTGAAAGAATAGCATATTTGAAACACTGATTGTCATTGTTATGAACATTAACACATGCTTTTTTGTTTTCTATAAACTTTGGGAGAGGAATATAAGAACTGCCCTTGAATGGAGAATATTTTTTCATATTTATACACAAACTTTTAATACTCTTCAATGTCCAGCCGGAATCCTTTTCCTGAAATTCTTCTAGTTGTGTAAGAATGGGCTCTTTGATATAGTCTTTAAACCATTCCTCTAAATTTGTTGACATGTATACTGTAGCACTTTCACTCGTGAAATATTTAATATCGGTCGTTTCCTCTCCATTTTTCTGCATAGAAAATTCCGAGATAAAATCTGAATTTATTTTCACAGCATTGTATTCTTCTAAGCATTCTTGTGCCTTAACTTTGAAGAGCTTTTGTGCATCACTTAAGAAACTCACAATGTCCATGTGTTTTATATTTACAACTACGCCAGTCTTGATTCGATTTTGGAATGCCGACTGCACATCTCGCCACTCTACACTAGCTTCTGTTTTCTCAGATTGTAGATTACCTCCTCGTTGAAGATGTTGTTCAAATTCAACTTGCACGCACGAAAGATGAGTCATGCAAGTTTGACATTTCTGTTTCTCTTCTCTTGTAAGTTTAGATTTTGCAATTTTTTCATTTAATTCTTTTATGGTTGAATTACACATGTCCAACCAATAATGAATATCGTTATTACTTAAATCATTTACACTTTGTAAAGTATCACGAAGAAGCTGAACAAGGCGTTCAAAAAGATCGATGGATGCCATATTTGCTTTTTTCTCACTGTAATAGCACTAAAATAGACACTAGAATAGGACTCCACAAATGTGCACGATAGTCAAGACCAAAATTCGTTGACCGCGATAGATGAACTGTGCTTATCCAAGAAACTGCTTCCCTTTTTGTATGCAATGTCGACGTCAGTAGAGGTAGAAAATTCAAATAACTGACCAAGGATAAAATGAAGAAGAGGGAGATTTTCTTAGGTAGGGATGAATTTTCTTTCATTTGAACCAACTAAAATAGTTCTTTTTGGGAAGAGGAAGGAGATTTTTTAAGGGAGGGATGAATTTTCTTCCGTTTGAACCAACCAAAAAGCGGCTTTTCATCCCTCCAATCAAGAATATACTTTCTTTTTTGAACGACCAATCCTAAAATAGCCTGAGGCGTAGTTTCTTGTTATAAAATCAGGATGAGAGAATTTTCCTATTCATTCTCCGAGTTCACTTCGTACTGAACTATCAACTACAGAGCTGTAAGATGGCTAGAACACGTGACTACGACTTGATGTTCAGAAATGCCATACTGCAATTTCAAGAAGATAATGTTTATATTTGTGACATTCAAGGTTTCCAAAGAATAGCAGAGGATTCTTTCATTTTCAAAGAAGTAAGTTTTCTCAATTTAAAGAAAACTGCTTTACCGACTGCATACCTCTTTAAACCTCCTATGACATTGGAAGAACTGACAGCAGAAGAAAAATGTATGACTCACTGGGTGGAGAAGTATCATCATGGAATTGCATGGGACGCTGGTGATATTCCTTATCATCGTCTTCAACGAATTTTCCAAATTTGCTCGCAAGGGATTGAGAAATTATACGTTAAGGGAGAACAGAAAGTGCAATGGCTAAGAAATCTCATACCAAATGTGTAAGTGATATATAATATGACTCTACTTTCATACTTTTTCATACTATTTTTATACTTTTTTCATACTTTTTCATACTTTTTCATATTTTTATCATACTTTTTCATACTTTTTTCATACTTTTTCATACTTTTTCATTACTTTTTCATACTTTTTCATACTTTTTCATACTTTTATCATACTTTTTCATACTTTTTTCATACTTTTTCATACTTTTTCATACTTTTTCATACTTTTTCATACTTTTTCATACTTTTTCATACTTTTACTTTTCTATGCTCGTATTTCTTACGTTTTTGTTTTTATTTACAGATTAATTTCAAACGTTGAAGACTTTGGATGTCCATCACTAGAAACGTTATCGAGCGATAAGCATTACGTATGTTTTAATCACATTCTCTGCATTAGAAGGAAACCTATATGCGCTGTACATAATGTTATCTTAATACGAGCATGGCTACTAGATTATTTGGATGCTAAATTTGGCCAAGATGAAGTAGATATCATTTCTAAAAGGAATACATACTCATGTGTATATTGGAAATAAATTGTTATTAAATATTCTGTAAAAAAAGAGAAGCTTGATGATTGAATAAAAAAAAATTAAAAGTAAAATCATTTTACAATATTATTCTTTCACAAATATAAAATTAAAATATAATAGATAAATCTATAGCAAACATAGGGTACATGTGGGTGTTACTGCGGATATTTTATATTAATTAGAATATAGCATTGTTCATCATATAGACAATATCGGGAAAAGGAAAATGGAGGAAATGACAAGGGGAATAAACGAAAACAAGTTGAAAAAATATTTTTTCATTATATTAAAAAAAATACTTATTACATTAAAAATTAATATATAATAAAATAATTCTTTTTTACATATATATATATATATATATATATATATATATATATATATATATATATATATATATATATATATATATATATATTATTATTACATAATATCTATTCTATGAATGTCACATCTTCTACGATGCGAGGTTTTACTATTGATGGTCGCGGTGGTGGTGGTGGTGGAGGTGATGGTAGTGATGGTGATGCTACTGTTGCTGCTATCTTCGTTTTGTCCTGCACTCGGCTGTGCATTCGCAGCCAATCTCGTTTCGCTTGCTTACTTTGAAGCGAAGCTTTGTCGTCCTTCACTAGATCTGAAAAAATAAAAATGGCAAAAAAAAATAGTTTTAAAATATAATATAATATAAATATTAAAATAAAATGAAATTTAAAATTTTTGTATTTCTTACCAATCTTTGTCGACCTGGAAGGTGACTTCATCATATGCAAATGGGGTGGCGTGGAAGGCGTTTTCGGCCTTGGCTGGTTTTCAGCTTCATCTATAAAAGAAAAGAAAAAAAACAAATTATTAGATTATTATTTATTAAGGTAAAGTAGGTAGTACTTGGACACTTTTTAAAACGAAAATACGGAATCAGTGTTTATAGAGCCGAAACTCAATATTTTTCCCAAATCTTTAATCTAATCGTTAATTCGGCATGTTTTACTATTATTAGTACAAGAAAAAATACGCTTACATACTTTTTTATACTAATAAAGTAAGTTTAAAAATTCAACTATACGTCACAGTAGTTGGACATCATATGCCAAGCTGGTCCCAGTACTTGGACATAGTTAGGACCCAGTAGTTGGACATATGAATTAAATGTGTCCAACTCCTGGGTTCAGAAAAAGCAGTGGACGTAAACTTGGACAATACATTCGGCATATTACAGTTCTCGACATAACCTCAAAATGTTATATTTACATTTATAACAAATTTAAGACGTAAATTAAGATAATTTTGGTTAAATTATATACTACACATCATAAACTATCCGAATGAATGCCAACGAATACATATTTTTATCATCTTTATCAGTAATTACAATTTTTGTCACGGTCCAAGTACTGGTCACAATTTTCGTTTTGTCCAAGTACTGGGCACTTTACCTTATTTAAGTTTTACATAAAAAAAAAAATTAATAAAAAAATAGTTACCTTCAGCTTTCCTCTTTCGCTCGTTGTTGCTGTTGCCGCTGCTGCTGCTCGGCGATGAAATTTTTGGAATCCGACCAACATCTTGTATATTTTTTCCTTTCGCAGCCTTTAAGCTGCCCCTTGAGCTCGAGCTAGAGCTGGAACTAGAGCTCGAGCTGGAACTCGAGCTGGAACTCGAGCTGGATCTCGAGCTCGACCTTGATCTCGGCGAGCGAGCAACCGGTGCGCTCTCTTGAGGTACTATTCCCTCGTATAACTGTTGCATAGCAGCAACAGGGGGTAGTGGTGGTACTGAAAAATAAATAAACATTTAACATGATATTATTTTAATTATTATTAATAAAATTCTATAAAATGATACTTACATGAATGTATCGCATCCATTGCCCACGACACATGGTCAAGCATCATGAGCAATGTGGGCCCGTTAGAAATAAGCCACCGGATACGATCCCGCATCATTTGCAAATTCGTCTTGCTATTTGCCATCTCGAATTTTTTTTTCAAATTTCAAGTTCGTATAATTTTTTGAAATTTGAAAGTTTACTGACTGACCCTAGTTTGCGCCCTAGAATTTATATCGTCAGAAGAGCTTATATAGCCCTTCTTTCACTTATTCAAGAAATTCTGCGATTGGTTAAAAATTCTCCTCCCTTAATTAGAAAAACGCCTGCTTTGCAGAAATTTTCCTCCCAGAATTTTTTAAGAACCACCTCCCTGTCGGTCACATCCACGCCTACACATTTTTTTCGTGAAAGTTTCTACAATCTTGATGACGAGAAAGTGCATCTCTAGAAGCTGGCGTCAAAGTTGTTGGGAAAAGTGCGACCTGCGCGAAGTCCTTCAACATGTACCAAGCCTTGCTGTAATAAATCGTTTCTCGCCGAAAAACTGGCAGCGTATAGGCCTAAAAAAAAAAAAAAAAGCAAGCGTGCGCGCAGTAAGCCTTTCTCCAAGGGTCGTGTATTGTTGGAGACAATTTACTACTACCCGCGCAACGACCTTCAACATGCGCTATGCCTTACTGTAATAAATCGTTTCTCGCCGAAAAACTGTCAGTGTTTTAGCTCGAAAATTGACTTTTCGAATCCATGCGCGCAGTATGCCTTTCTCAAAAGGTTGCTTATTACTGGGAAAAGTGCCACCTGCGCGAAGTCCTTCAACCTGTACCAAGCCTTGCTGTAATAAATCTTTTCTCGCCGAAAAGCTGACAGCGTATAGGCCTAAAAAAAGCAAGCGTGCGCGCAGTAAGCCTTTCTCCAAGGGTCGTGTATTGTTGGGGACAATTTACTACTACCTGCACAATGACCTTCAACACGCGCTATGCCTTACTGTAATAAATCGTTTCTCGCCGAAAAACTGTCAGTGTTTTAGCTCGAAAATTGACTTTTCGAACCCATGCGCGCAGTATGCCTTTCTCAAAAGGTTGTTTATTGCTGGGAAAAGTGCCACCTGCGCGAAGTTCTTCAACCTGTACCAAGCCTTGCTGTAATAAATCTTTTCTCGCCGATAAGCTGACAGCGTATAGGCCTAAAAAAAAGCAAGCGTGCGCGCAGTAAGCCTTTCTCTAAGGGTCGTGTATTGTTGGAGACAATTTACTACTACCCGCGCAACGACCTTCAACATGCGCTATGCCTTACTGTAATAAATCGTTTCTCGCCGAAAAACTGTCAGTGTTTTAGCTCGAAAATTGACTTTTCGAATCCATGCGCGCAGTATGCCTTTCTCAAAAGGTTGCTTATTACTGGGAAAAGTGCCACCTGCGCGAAGTCCTTCAACCTGTACCAAGCCTTGCTGTAATAAATCTTTTCTCGCCGAAAAGCTGACAGCGTATAGGCCTAAAAAAAGCAAGCGTGCGCGCAGTAAGCCTTTCTCCAAGGGTCGTGTATTGTTGGGGACAATTTACTACTACCTGCACAATGACCTTCAACACGCGCTATGCCTTACTGTAATAAATCGTTTCTCGCCGAAAAACTGTCAGTGTTTTAGCTCGAAAATTGACTTTTCGAACCCATGCGCGCAGTATGCCTTTCTCAAAAGGTTGTTTATTGCTGGGAAAAGTGCCACCTGCGCGAAGTTCTTCAACCTGTACCAAGCCTTGCTGTAATAAATCTTTTCTCGCCGATAAGCTGACAGCGTATAGGCCTAAAAAAAAGCAAGCGTGCGCGCAGTAAGCCTTTCTCTAAGGGTCGTGTATTGTTGGGGACAATTTACTACTACCTGCACAAGGACCTTTAACACACGCTATGACATACTGTAGTATAGCGTGTATTGCGGAGAAAAACTCAAAAGGTTATTTATTGCTGGAATGTAATTTACTACTACCTGCGCGAGGACCTTCAAACTTGCGCCTCCGCACAGTAAGTTCTCGAAGGCCGTTTACTGATGCAATCTTCCTGCTATCTGCGCGCATCTACAGCGCATACCTGCGACGATGACGTGTATTGCTAGCAAAGTCAGTGAGCAACGTTCCATCTATTTTTAAAAGCAGAGGAAAGAAAGGCTGACCCTTTCTTTTCATTCTTTTCGGCTACTTTCCATTTCCTACGCTTGCCATCTGTTTCTTCGAAAAGAGGAGCAAAGAGCTCTTCCCTCTCTTCGGGTGGGAGTAAAACGCTTACGTATTCGGGCCTACAGAGTGGGGATAGAAAAAATCAGACACGAATTCTAGATCACATTAAGAGGGGACAGTTCAGAGGCGGGGCTTAAAACACACACAATACGAATCCGGTAAAAATTGGAGAAGGGACCAGGCATAGGCCTTATACACACTACAGATTCTGTATCACTTTGAGAGGGGGTAAATCCATTGGAGGGGCTTAAAACATACAATACGAATGCTCAAAAATTGGAGAAGGGACCAGGCATAGGCCTTATACACACGACCGATTCTGTATCACTTTGAGAGGGGGTAAATCCAGGGGAGGGGCTTAAAAAATACAATACGAATGCTCAAAAATTGGAGAAGGGGACAAACCGGGATAGGCCTTATACACACGACCGATTCTGTATCACTTTGGCATGATACAGAACCCGCGTGAGCCAGTATGCCTACAGCCTATCTACTCATGTGCCCTCTCCTTGTTAGCCTTATTGTACTTCCTTTTAAATTAATCCGTTTTCTGTTAAATTGAGTCAGGTATAAGTAAATAAATAAAAAATTAAAAAAATAAATAAACCGATCTGGTGACGACAAAAGAAAATTTGTAAGGGTTTAAAATTAGTATATGTTTTATTTTGATATACAAAAATTGAAAAAATAATGTTTACGCCAATATCCCAGACGCAACCGTACTACCTACATATATTGAGTTGCAATACTATTGTTCATGTAATAAAAATCGTGTGTTCAGATAATTTTTGATTTTTTAAGGGGCTAAAAATATCAAAGTCTAAGGCTCACATAGTTTATTCGAAAAAGGCGGCCGGTGCGGAGGAGTAGCGCAGCGGATTGCGTGCTCGCCTGTTGACGAGAGTCAATAACAAACTTGGGCTCGAATCTCGCCTCGGGCAAATTCGTCCGCCTTTTTATAATTTAATTAGCTGAATATAAAATCGTAACAGAACAAGAAAAAAATGCTGATTTGCGATATTTAATACTTTATAAAAACCGGTTTATCGCATTTTTCGACCCATATCAGGAGGAGTTAGGGTTCGGGTGCAATTTATTTCGATTCAGCAGAAAATTTTACATAAGAAAAGTATTTTTATCATAAAAACGATGTTGCATTTATTTTTAGGCACGACCGCGACACGGAAGTGCCTTATATTTTCGTTAGCGAAAAATGTGTGCCATAGATATCTCACGCACTTTTTGACCAATCGGGCTGAAATTTTAGGAGAGATCGCCTTCAGCACAATATGAAATTCTATTTTTTTTATCTCGATCCTGTACGTATTTTTTAAATTGCGAGCACTTTTTGCTTAATTTTACGTTTTTTTTTGCGTGTTTTTTAAAAAAAAATTAATGTACTCGATTATGTCCGCGAAATCTTAGCGGATCAGGCCCAAAAATTTTTTGGAAACTCTCCTAAGTATAACAACTTGATTGTCCTATTTTGAGATTAATCCTGCAAATGTACGGTGATTGCGGCGACTATAAAAAATCGCTAAAAACGGTTTTTGGGCTATAACTTGAAAACTAAGCATTCTACGAAAAAAAGTTAAAAAGAAAAGTTGTAGATCTTTGAAATATATAACTTTTTCCAATTGACATCTATTTATGAAAATACTTTTAACTCGAGTTAACAGGCCAAAAACGAATATTAACATCGAAAAAACAGCTTTTTACCATATAACTTTACATCTATGCATTTTACATGAAACAGTTAAATAGAAAAGTTGTAGATCTTTGAAAAATACAACTTTCTTTTCTGGACACCAAGACGCAAAAATGCTTTTAAATCAAGTTAATAGTCCAAAAACGATTTGTGACATCGAACAATGCAGTTTTGTACTATAAAACTTTGCAGGTATGCATTTTACGCAAAAAAATTTAATGAAAAAGTTGTAGAATTCAAAAAAACACAACTTTTTATTGTAGCAAATATTTAAAAAAAATGCTTATACACAAGAAACAGCCTAAAAAACGATTTTTCATACACATCATTTAATAACAATTGGGGTGCAGCACGCCCAATCGATTATAAAATTCTTTAAAGCTGTCCCCTTTAAAAAAAAAAACAATATTCTTTTACTGAATTCTGTAAAAATAAACAGATAATAGTATCAGCGTTAAATGTAAGCTTTAGTGTAGCGTTTCGTGCGAGCTGAGTTCGGTCGTGCCTCTAATGCAAAACGCGAAGCGTTTCGCATGCTTTGCATCGCGATACGATGCAAGTCGCGGAGGAGCTTAAGAGCGAGTGCGAAGCACAAATACTTTAAATTTAAATGCTAACTGAAAATTAAGTTTTTACACACAGATTAATTAGATTATATCCTCTGGTGTTTGAGCCCAGATCAGTAACACATGAATATATAAACACGACACACACACACACATACACATATATTGGTCTTCAATTAAAGGATTGTATGAACACTTTATTGTGAAAAAAATTCGCTTTCCAAAAAACATTTATTCATCTAAAAATTTTTAATCAACCAAAATTTTCAATCTTATAAATTTTGATAAATGGCTATAAAATTAAAATGTGTCCACCATTTTCGCTGAAATTTTAAAGATACTTTTACCGTGGAATATTTGAACACGGATGAGCGATACACATACGCACACACACACACATACACACACACATACGCATACGCATGCACGCACGCACGCTCATACACACAGCCATATGTCGGACATTTTTTGAGAATAGCTTATTCAAACTTTTTAAGGGCTAAAACTTGCTAAAGTATTTTATTCTCTTGTATAGCTTCTAAAAAGAATGCTTACAACTAAAATTCCAGAAATGACCCTACAGCCTTCGGTTGAGTTGCCTTGGAATTGCCAACATTGGAGTTTTACAGGTGTGTAGAAGAACAGGTCAGACAAAGAAGCAAATTAATTGATATACATTTCTCTATAGCGGACTGGATAAAGCAGGACAGCTCGGAATGGGCTTCTTAATAAGTAATAAAGTAATGCATGTCTGCGGTAACGGAGTTTAAGCTCATTAATGATCAAATAGGGTTCCTACCCCTTCAAAGTCAATGGTATATGTATATATTTATTAATGTTCACTGTCCGACGGAGGACTCGGACGATGCAATCAAAGATTCTTTCTACGCAAGCCTCGATGAACTGACACAAAAATATTGCTAGAAGACTTTTATGCAAAAATTGGAACGGAGGAAAATTTTAGACCACCATAGAGAAAGACAGTTTACACGACGTGAGTAAGGACAATCGAGTGAGAATAATTCATTTTGCTGCGTCTAAGGATCTTATAGTTAGGAGTACGTGTTTTATTTACAAAAATCGATACAAAGTAACATGGAGAGCACCTGGACATACGCTACACCAAGTCGACCACATTTTAATTCATCAAAGTTGACAGACTAACATTCTCGACGTTCGAACTTACCGATGTAACGTCCAAATAACTACATCAGAGCAAAGCTATTAAGCTTAAATGAAGTTCAAATGTTATTAGAAAGTATTTTGTGTATATGTATGTTTTTATATGTTTAACTAATGCTGTACACTCCTAGATAGTAGGAATGAGGTGCATTTGTTAATATTTGTATGTATTTAACTAATGCTGTACGCTCCTAGATAGTAGGGACGAGGTGTGTTTATTATATATATGTATGTATGTTTTTATGTATATAACTAATTCTGTACACTCCTAGATAGTGCGAATGAGGTGCATTTGTTAATATTTTAATATGATAAACACTGTACGCTCCTAGATAGTAGGGACGAGGTGTGTTTATTATATATACGTATGTATATATGTGTATGCATGTGTTTTATTTAGGTTTATAATAATTGAGAATATTTTATTTTATAATTTTTTGTTTACTCAAATAATTTGATTTTAATAAATTGGATCCAAGAAATAGCCTTTAACTAAACGATACAATATGAATTAAATATAATTACTTTTTGGTTATTTGATGATTTCTTTGTTGTAAGACAAATCGTTTTTTGAATGATTCGATTTTTTAATCTTTGGCGTTTAGCTTTAAGCTATTTTACCCGAAATATTTGAATGAATATATAATATGCGTGGGTCTTCGACTAAAACTATCTACCCTGATATTGAAATACGTATTTGGAAGATTTGTCTACAACTTTTCTACAAAGATCTGTAGCCGGCCTTGCTGTACTCAATCAGTGTAAGTGATCGAGAGTTGCTCGGACAAGCTAAATCTTTTTACTAGGAGTCTGACGTAAGCTTAAGCTGTACTAGAACAGATAGTGTTCCGGAGGTGCTTGTGGCGAATCGAGAGATTGTCCTATAACACGAGCCTAGCTGTACTCAACCAGTGTAAGTGGTCGAGAGTTGCTTAAGCAAGTGAGAGTCAAACGCAAAGCTGTACTAGAGCAGATAGTGCTCCGGAGATGCTTGTGGCGAATGCTCGTGAGCCATGTAGCTTGCCCGGGGTCGGGTGAGCTAATGCTGGCGAGACCCTGTGGACCAGCTCCTTTTAAACAGTTTTTCGCTGTATCTCGCCTATGCTAAAGGGTCGAGCGAACGGGGTGAGGGTGAGTAAGGACGAATAGCGATGAACGTTTCCTCCTTTTTCTCCTCCCACGCGCTTTTTCTCTTATTAGGCTAATGCTTAAGACAGAGAAAGAAGAAGAAGGGTTATGGGTGAATAGGTCTTCAGAGGGCGGCGCTAAAGAAGCGCGCGCAGCTATGTTTTGGGCTCGGACTTTTTTGGTGGGGCGAGCTTTTTCTTAGAGAGATAAGGGAGATCTTCTCTCTCGTTTGCTCTCTTGCTCCTTCTCTATCTTTCGCATTTTACATTTGATTTTCTTAATATTAACCTAAAATATTAATATTTATTATATTTTTATTTACTAAATGATCTTAAAATATAATAGTTATTTCATAAAAAATCATTAATGATAATATTGTGAAAATATTTACTAACTATATGTATATAGTTATATTACATAGTTATTATTTTTGTTAAAACTCATATTACAATTATAGTAATTAATTAAGGCCAGGTTACTCCAAAAAACGTGATTTTTTTCAATAAATTTTATTCATAGTACAAAACATGTTGAGTAATCATTTTTTTTTACATATGAAAGCACATATATTAAATTACTTGAAAATTTTTTTATTTTTTTTGTTCAAAATGGCGGTTTTGAAAATGGCTGCTGAAACTCGTCTGATTAGTAGATGGATGACATCATTTCTTGGAAACGAATTATCTGAAAGCAAAAAACAAAACGGTTTCATGTTCTGTATCGAATTGGCTATGGCCTCAAGCAGAATGAAACATTTTCAATGAAAAAAAAAACAAAATGGCGGACTTTTGAAAAAATTCAAGTCCGCCATTTTGTTTTTTTTTCATTGAAAATGTTTCATTCTGCTTGAGGCCATAGCCAATTCGATACAGAACATGAAACCGTTTTGTTTTTTGCTTTCAGATAATTCGTTTCCAAGAAATTATGTCATACATCTACTAATAAAAAATCTACTAATCAGACGAGTTTCAGCAGCCATTTTCAAAACCGCCATTTTGAACAAAAAAAAATTTTTTTCAAGTAATTTAATATATGTGCTTTTATGTGTAAAAAAAATTGATTACTCAACATGTTTTGTACTATGAATAAAATTTATTGAAAAAAATCACGTTTTTTTGGAGTAACCTGGCCTTAATGTGTACATATGGTTAAAATAGTATAAGATTAAATGGCAATAATAATGAAAGTAAAGTTAACATTAATTTACGTTTACTTAAATTCAAAGTGTGTATAATAAAAGGTTGCAGTAAAAATGACTATAATGTAAACTGTAATTAGTGAATAAACATTCATATTTAAGTACATAAAATTATCATCTTATATGTAAATATTATTATTACAACATAATATTTAAAACTACATTTAGAATTAAGCTATCGACTTGATTCTTTCGCACAACATTTTTATTTGAATTAAAAAACCATATTACGATGTTAAAAAATGTAAAAAGTTATTATCTTATACGCTACGCTATTTGTTTTCAAAATAATATTTCAGCCTATATTTTTCCGCTCGACAGAGGCTGCATATAGTCGATGCTTCTGTTATCTCTTAGATAGGGTAGAGGGAGAGCAAACCCACATGTGCGCGTCTAACGGCACTTGCCAGCCGTACCCTTGCTGTACAGTGCGTCTGCTTAGGAGAAGCTAGATTCACACTGGCTACAGTATAAAACGATGCTGTAAAGTTTTTTATTTTCTATGTTTTTAGATTTTAACTATATCTATATACGTAAATAAACGTACGACGTAACACCGATGAGCAGTTTACGATTCCGACCATTTTCTTCTTATAGTCAAGATTATGACTCGTTTACTAGTTAACAAATATAAGAATAAAATCTACCAAACAGAGGAATTTAATCTCGAAGAGTTAACCCTTTCAGTCACGCAATTCAATTCATTTGGTTATGGAAGTGCAAATATATGTTTCCAATGTATTTTTGAACGAAGAATCCAAATCAAGTGTCAAAAATTGAATAAATATAAAAACAACCCCTCAAATGGGGTGAAAACCACCCTTTTAGTTAAAAAATGCAATTTGTTTGGTAATGGAAGTGCAATATATGTCCACAATGCATTTTTGAATGCAGAATCCAAATCTGATATCAATAATTTTATACATATAAAAACAACCCCTCAAATGGGGTGAAAACCACCCTTATAGTCATAAAATTCAATCCGTTTGTTATGGAAGTGCAATATATGTTTCCAATGTATTTTTGATCGTAGAATACGAATCTGATATCAAAAATTGAATAAATATAAAAACAACCCCTCAAATGGGGTGAAAACCACCCTTATAGTCATAAAATTCAATCCGTTTGTTATGGAAGTGCAATATATGTTTCCAATTTATTTTTGAATGCAGAATACGAATGTAACGTCAAAAATTTTATAAATATAAAAACAACCCCTCAAATGGGGTAAAAACTACCCTTTTAGTCATACAATTTAATTCTTTTGAAGACTATATATTCTTTGAAGACTATATGTTCACAATGTATTTTTGAATGCAGAATCCAAATCTGATTTCAGAAAGTTTTATAAATATACAAAAAATCCCTCAAACAGGGTGAAAACCACCCTTTTATACGTACAATTCAATTCGTTTCACTATAGAAGAAAATATATGTTTCCGATGTAAATTTTAACGCGGATGCAAATCCAATGTCACAAATTTGAAAACATAAAAAAACTCGTAAAATGGAATAAAAAGTAACATTGCAGTCACGAAACCCTGTTTGTTTTGTTATGTTACTGCTAATATTAGTTTCTGATACATTTTTCAACGCTAAATTTGAATCCAATGGAAAAAAATTCAGTAATCGTAAAAACGATCTCTAAAATTCTAATTGGATTACTACGAAAATGTGAATACTCAACGTCAAAGCACTCGATAGGACCTAAGAATATATAAATAGAATTTAGAGCTCAAAAAATATATTGAAAATCTCTGAAAGCCATATAAATTTTCTAAAACACCCCTTGTTACAATCCCCTCGAGTGAATGATTTCAATCCAAACTATATTGTGAAAAAAGAATATTAATAATAATAAAAAAAATTGTTTGCAAGAACTTCAAAGGATCAAATCTAAGTTTATTAGGTAGTTACATAAAATTTCTATATTTTTCCTATCAAAAATTTCAATATCATTATTCGTTCTAAATTATCAGTAATCTCACAACATTGTGAAATTTGTTTTGGTTTATTCTAAAAAATTTTTATCATGGAATATGCTGAAATCACCAGTGATAATGAAAGTGAAGATGAATATGATGATCCAGAATATGATTCTGAATGTGATGATGATTCGGATATTGACAAAAATCAAATTGATGAAGCAGTAGCCTCGTTAGAAAATACTTCATATAGTGAAAATTCTAACGTGATTGAATATGAAAGTGATAGTGATACTCCGTTGAGTGACAGATTAGCTGCTTTAGATGGTATTTGGGATAATAAAAGAAGAAAATTCGACGAAATAATTTTTTCCGAAGATTGCGGTCCAATGGTTCCTTCAGATATTCGTTCACCTTCACAAATTTTCCTTTGCTTATTTTCAGAAGTTTTGATCGAAAGAATTGTCGAACAGACTAATCTTTACGGGCAGCAATCAGACAAGCCATTTGAAGAAGTAAATAAAGCAGAAATATTGAAATTTATTGGCATGAATATCATGATGGGAATAAGTAGGTTACCCGCCATTCGGTGCTATTGGTCATCTAATTCTCAATTACACAACTCTTATATAAGCCCTGTTATGCCTCTCAATAGGTTTTTTGCTATCCTGTCTCATATACATTTGAATGATAACTTATCAATGCCACAAAAAGGTGAACCCAATTATGATAAGCTATATAAACTAAGACCCTTACTTGATATGCTTTCAGAAAATTTTATAAAATTCTACAAACCATCTGAAAAACAAGCTGTTGATGAAAGTATGGTCAAATTCAAAGGTAGAAGTACTCTAAAACAGTACAATCCACAGAAACCTATAAAAAGAGGTTTTAAAATTTGGGTTAGAGCAGATGAACATGGTTTTGTATGTGAGTTTCAGGTATATACTGGAAAAACTGCTAACTTGGTTGAAAAACAATTGGGCGAAAGAGTTGTAATCGATTTAACCCATCAAATTATTTCAAAAAATTATCAAGTTTATTTCGATAATTACTTTACTAGTGTTAATTTGATGATTGAACTCAAAAGTAAAAATATATTAGCCTGTGGAACAGTACGAAAAAATCGGAAAGGTTTGCCAAAAAAACAAATAAACGATAAAACAATGAAAAGGGGAGATTATGAATCTCGGACTTCATACAAGGGTATCAGTTGGATAAAATGGAATGATAACAAACCTGTCCAGTTTTTATCTAATTTTCACGATCCTTCAATCAAAACTACTGTAAGTAGACGACAAAAAGATGGTACTAGCATTCAAATCAATTGTCCACAAGCCACTCGAGACTATAATAATTATATGAACTGTGTTGACAAAGCAGATCAGTTGAAATCTACATACGAGATTAGTAGAAAAAGTAAAAAGTGGTGGCTTCGAATATTCTGGCATTTTATCGATGTAACCGTTGTAAATTCTTTCATCATTTACAAGCAAAATACCCCTACTACTAAAATGAATTTGATAGATTTTCGACTAAAGCTGGTAACTGAGCTTATTGGGTTTGCATCACCTAAAAAAAGAGGTACCAAGACAAAACAATTTACTCCTAGTAAGCGTAAGCCTCAAATTTCAAATGAAATAAGATTTTCTCAAGCCCCGCACATTCCAACTAAACTCAAAATACAAAGAAATTGCACTTGTTGTAGTTCTAAAACAAATCGAGTTAGAACTTCCTACATGTGCACAACTTGCAATGTTCCATTATGCATAAAAGAAAAACAAAATTGTTATGAAATATATCACAAAACGTAAATGTATATAAGATAAAAGAAAATGAATAAATATCTACCTGAAAAAGATTTAGAAAATAAAAAAAAAATTATAAAAAAAAAAAGAAAAAAAAACGAAAAAAAAAATAAAAAAGAAAAAAAGAAAAAAAGAGAAAAAGAAAAAAAAAAGAAAAAAAGAAAAAAAGAAAAACAAAAAAAAAAGAAAAAAACATAACTCTGCCACAGACGGTCCCAAGCCCGTGTTCTAATGAGGAGGGGGTTTTTTTACTTTCATAACCAAACGAATTCAATTTCATGACTAAAAGGGTGGTTTTCACCCCATTTGAAGGGTTGTTTTTATATTTATAAAATTATTGATATCAGATTCGTATTCTACGATCAAAAATACATAGAAAACGTATATTTGTACTGCGATAACAATAGAAATCAAATTTTGTGACTAAAAACAATAGGGAGCCGATATATCGGCTTCTGTGACTGAAAGGGTTAAGGGGGTACTCTACTTCAGGTCCCGAAAAAAAGCGTTTTTTCAGCGATTTTTTTGAAAAGGAAGGAAATGATTGCGGTAAACGAAATTTTGAGAACATAATATACTATATTTTAGCTTTAAAAAACAATTTTTGTTATTAAAAAATATTAAAATTTTTTCAAACTTCGAAAAAGTTTGGATATTGACTACTTCTTCGGTATTTTTTGAGTTCATATAGAACAGAAACTTATAAAAATTAAACCATGGAAAATCGGCT
The DNA here is from genome assembly GCA_949152435.1 of Gastracanthus pulcherrimus. NCBI lineage: Eukaryota > Metazoa > Arthropoda > Insecta > Hymenoptera > Pteromalidae > Gastracanthus > Gastracanthus pulcherrimus. The sequence goes on along the minus strand of OX424572.1, from coordinate 149,873,795 downwards.
AAGAACAAGAATGCTTAGCCTCAACAACGCGAATGGGTCAGCATTTGCACATTACCGTAACACAAGGGAACAAGTCAAACGAATTTTCAGAACAACAATAGAAATAATATTCGGAAAATGTATACAGGTATAAATTTGATAAGGAAAGGATTTCAAAATAAAACCAATTTCTTAAAAGACGAACACGAACCTTGTAACGGATACAGATGAGTTACTAACTGGTGGAAAAACTATTTCGACGAGCACCTAAATGTGCACGATCAACAAACCGCTTTAGACCATAGCGAAATCTACACTGCCGTACCACTCATCGAACAGCCTGACCTAGATAAGGTTTGTAAGGCAATCAATAAGTTAAAAAATAATAGGTCCCCAGGAGTAGACCATTTGCGAGCCGAATTATTTAAAAAGAGTGGAGAGCCATTTAATAAAATAATTCATAATTTTATTTGTGATATATGGAAGAAAGAAACAATGCCTAAAGAATGGAAAGACAATCTTATAGACATTTCTTTTATCTGTACATACTACAAGATTCCTTCTAATGTATTATTAGCTAGAGTCAGGCCGTTCAAGAAAGAAATCCTCAGGGACTACCAATAATAAGGTCTAAAATATTCCGCGTCTTAGTATTGTTAGGGGTACCAAAAAAGTCTGTCTATTTAATCAGAATGTGCAAATATAACAGTCGGGGTATAGTTCGGTCAGGTAAGAGCTTATCTGAACCATTTGACATTCACAACGGATTAAGACAGGAAGTTGCACTATCAACCCTCTTATTTAACTTAGTTTTAGAGTGAATGGCCAGAGCTGTATAGGAAAGCAATGAGGGAATTGTACTAAATAGCGTTCTAACGCAATTGTTAGCATATGCAGAAGATATAGACATTATAGGAAAGAACAGAGAAACTATAATAATAAATGTGGAAATACTAGTAAATACAGCTAAAGAAGTAGGTCTAGAAATAAGTGAAGAGATAATCCAGTACATCGGGAAAAACTCTCAAAAAAGAAGACGAGATTAACTACCTAGGCACGATAATAGGCTACAACAATGAGACTCAGAAAGAAATCCAGAAAAGACTTGTGACGAAGGATTTTGGCACTCTGGTCTCTTTAGCTTTAATTAATTATTTAAATATTCACTCCAAGGGTTGTCTCTACACTTTACCGCATTTATTTATAACAAAGGGGCGCCAGGTAAAGCGCGGCTAGCCTAGCATGAACTCTATCCCCGAGGAGGTTCCGTGATACAGGAAATCAGGATGAATTATTTAACTACTAAATAATGATACTGTGATTTAATCAATTTAAGTACCTAGGCTTTATTCATATATACTCAAAAAGGGTCGCTAATTATTTACAGATGTAGTTACAAAGTTACAAAGTTAACGGTCGCTTTCCCAAAATGGCTACGTAAGCCCGCGCACGCCGCTTATACGACCGAATCACCCCGTTTTCCCCGAGCTAATAAATATTCATATAAACCCTTAATCAACCTTCTTTCGCGTCTTTCTCTCCTTATCACTCAATTATCCCCTTTATCGAAGTAATCGAATTATCCTCTTTTATCGTCGCAATATAGTTTTCGCGCCACACAATTTACGTATCATAATTTTCGCGCCGAGCACTGATTTTATTGACTTGGTGTCACACCGCCAACGCATTTCATATATGTTCCAATAAATATTATAAATAATAATAGTAATAGTTTACCGACTCCGAAATAATGCCGAGGGTCGCTCGACAATTAACAGTCCAACTCACCGCAGGTTCAAATGTCCTTGTGTTCGCAGTGAAGCCGCTGCCTCACCTATGCTGTCGTGAATCTCCGCAGTATAACTGCCCGCCGCTATTTAACTATTTAACTTTAATACCCCTTCCACAGCTAACTTTAATAACTCTAACAACTTCCTTTCTTTACTATCAAATCTCAGTTTATTCCATGATCGCGAATGCTTACTAGTCGACGCGTGGGCAGTCATTCGCAAAAATCAGAGAGGCTGGAAATCTTTTTAAAATTTCGATTTTTCTTCGACTATCTTCAGCCCATACATACTTCTTTCTCTTCTTCTTATCTCCTTTTTGATTGGCCTTGATTTTCTTTAAATTAGGTAATCAAGGCTAGGTCTACTCTGGGATGGGTCGCTAAATTTCATTGGTTCACGCGCCCTGCGTGCAGCGCGCGCGAAATATGAATTTGTAATTGCGAACATGCTATAGCCTGGCGCGTATATCTATAACGGTCACTTGGCTATTGTTGTCGCGCGCTGACCTACGCTATGGTAAACCGGCAGCTTCAGGCGGCTCGCGGTGAGGCGGCTGCTAGCTCTCTCAAGGCTGTCGCCTGATTCCCAGAACTATCTGAGAAACCGGAGACGATCTTTAAGATACTGAAGGGTTTCAACCCGTCCCTAAAGACGGATATATGGCGCATCGTCAAAGCTCCGACTTTAGAGAATGGAACTGAAAGTCAGGGAGATAAATAACTTCTGGTTCTGACGGTTCCGGGATCACAAGTGAAGGCACTGACCACGCTAGAGGACAGGCCCTTGTACAACCTCGGTCGCGTCACCTTTAAAGTGACACGCCGAAAGCCGCAAGGGCCTGGACTGAAAATGAGGAGAAGCCGACGGCGACGTCGTAAAAATGGCGCCACCACACCTTCCCATCATTCAGATTAACTTGCACCACAGTAAGAGCGCCTCAGTCATCATGCAGAGGAGCATGACTGTGGTGCACACACGCCTCTCGCTAATCCAAGATCCTTGGGTTATAGACGGTGCTATAAAGGGGTTGGGAGGCTTTATCTGTTTCAGAGATCTCAAGGCAAAGACGCCCAGGACCTGTATACTGGTTAAATTAACCAATGGACCTGACGGCGGATCAACTACAGTAGAGGGAGCATGCAGGATAATACTTGCCTCGGCAACCCATTAATATATTGTTCTGACCGAGCTCGAATGTTGCGCGATTCGAACACCGAGAATCGCGCATAGCAACCCTTAGTTTGCTTTTCTATAAATACGTGTTATCATTCTCATTACCCGAACCCGATCATAACATTTTGGGGGCTCGTCCGGGATAGTGTTTTTTCGAAAAAGTGATTTAGTGGAAAGTTTATGCTGTTACATTCCGGCAAGATGTCAGTGGTATCAAGAACACCAGTTCCATTCCCGAGAACTCTTTCAACTGAGCAGCCTCAACCGTCTCTCACTGAAGCGAATTTGGAGATAACAAGCTTGAAGAAACGTGTAGAGGAAAATACTCAAAAACTCCATCAACGCAACGAGGATGCATTGAATTGTCAAAGGAAACTCCATGTTCAAGATTCGGAATTGTTGGATGCTCATTATCACAATGAGGAACTTGAAGCACAGATTAAACTACTGAGAGATCAACAAGTTCGAAGAGAACTATTTGGTGACCGAGAGCAGAGGGAGAGGACTGACTTGAACGAAGAGATATCGAGTCTTCGGACCCTAAATAACATACTACAGGCAGAACAGCGAGAACAGCAACGCCAAATTAATCAGCTAAGTCATTTACAGAATAGAGATATACATTCACATACAACAGAAACAGAGAACGCTAGAATCAATGAGACTGAGTTATCTTTAAATCAGAATAGACTTAGGTTAGGAACTTCTGTTATTGATCCTTTGATTACTGATACTCGTGGTTTAGGTTCAAATGTAGATAATTCTGTTTTACCGAACACTAGACCTATCCACTCGGGAACGGATTTTTTTTTAAATTGAAAGCTGATGATTATGATGGATCATCACCTCTTCGTGAATTTTTGGTTCAATTTCAAGTCATCGCTAGAGCAAACAATTGGACACCTGCAAATAAATCAGCAGCTCTTATTTCTTGTTTGAAAGGAAGAGCAAAATCAATTCTCGTTGAATCTGATTCGACTGCGTCAAATTTTGATGATTTAGTTTCCCGTCTTGAACTTCGTTTTGATGATAAACACTTAGCACCCACTTATTACGCACAATTTCAGAACAGACGTCAACGTTTTAGTGAAGATTTCCCAACATTGGCTGCCGATCTTGAGAGACTTTCTGCTTTGGTTTATCCGGAATATCCATTTGCAGTCCAAAATAAAATCGCTTGTGCCCAATTTATAGTTGCTATTTTTGATTCATCAATCAGAGAGATCCTTCGTTTAGAAAGGATAACTTCTCTGAAAGTTGCTCTTGCTCGCGCTATGGAAGTGAAGGTTATTCGTGATTTAGATAAGAGATCTCAGACTTCAAGGAGAACGAATGACACATGTAAGACTGGAATCAACTCTTCGAATTCACAGTCTAAAGGTCCTCAATCTTCGGACAAACAGAGATCTCAAGATTTCTTTAAGGATATTGAATGTTGGACGTGTGGTAAAAAAGGACATTTTAGATCAAATTGTCCGAATCAGATGAACGACCAGGGAAACTAGGTTATGTTGAACTTTCTGGAGCGAGTTCAACAGAACTTGACAAGACTCCAACAAACACACACTCTTATCTGATTGATTATAATGTTGGAAGAATTAATAGGAACTCAAATAAATTTTATTTTGATGGTTTAATTAATGACAAAACTTGTATTTTTAAAGTAGATTCTGGTTCTGATGTGACTATTATAAATCCGAAATTTGTAGAGTCAAAAGATAAAAGAATTCCTATTAATGTTACAACTCTTAAGTATCCGACTGGAGAAAAGGTACCAGTTGAATTTTTGATTTCAGCTTCGATAAAATTGGGTGATCATTTAGCTAATTTAGATGTTTTTGTTGGAAATATTATTGATGATTGTATACTTGGTAGTGATTTCCTTGATACAACTGGTATTACAGATTCAATAACTAAAATTATTTAAAATACTCCAAGTTCAATCATCAATAAACAGATTTCGAGAATAGTTGATTCTAGTGAGGATGTACCAGAGACATTACAAGAAATTTTTGACAAGAACTCAGAAAACTTAGATCAAGATCAACGACGGAAGTTTGCAGATCTTCTTCATGAATTTGAGGAGATATTTCAACATGATGACGTTACTGGAAAATGTAATTTTGTTTAACATAGAATTCAATTACTCCATAATCAACCAATTAAACAACCTATTCGAAGACCCCCTATTCATCAAGTTAAGGAATTGGATGAATATATTGCTGAGATGCATTCTCAAGGAGTTATTGAAGAATCAGACATCTCATATTGTTCACCTGTAGTTCCCAAGAAGAACAAGGATGGAAAAATTCGTTTTTGTATTAATTTTCAAAAAATTAATGCAATTACAATTAAGGATTCGTACCCTTTACCAAGAGTTGACGATACTCTTGATAAACTTGCAGGATATTCGTGGTTTTGTACTTTGGACTTGAAGAGTGGATACTGGCAAATCAAGATTCGAGAAGAGGATAGGAAAATCACGGCTTTCTCAATCGGAAAAGGACTTCGGCAATTTACAGTTATGCCATTTGGTTTATGCAACGCACTTGCGACTTTGCAACGTTTAATGGAAAAATTACTCAGAGACTATCTTTCAAAATTCTGTTTAGTCTATTTGGATGATGTTATGGTATTGGGAAAGTCATTTGATGAGTTAATAATTAACCTGAAGAAAGTGTTTGTTCGTTTTCAAGAAGCAGGATTACGTCTTAATAAGAAGAAATGTGTTTTCATCAGCAGGCAAGTTGAATATTTAGGATACATCGTTTCAGAAGAAGGAAAAACAGCTGATCCAAAGAAGATTGAATCTGTTGTAAACTGACCAATTCCTCATAACAAAAAGGCTGTATTGAGTTTCGTGAATTTCTGTGGTTATTATAGGCGACTTATTAAAGGTTTTGCTGACATAGCTAAACCTTTATATAGGTTAACTGAAAAATCGGCTAAGTTCATATGGTCAGAGGAATGTCAAAAAGCTTTTTCAAGATTGAAAGAGGTTCTTACAACACCTCCAATTTTGGCATTTCCTTCTCTTTCTTCTGGATTTATTTTAGATACTGACGCTTCTTACCATGGAATTGGGTCGGTTCTTTCTCAGAAACAAGATGGAATCGAACGTGTCATAGATTATTATAGTAGAGTCCTTTCAAAATCAGAGAGAAATTATTGTGTCACTCGACGTAAACTCCTTACTATTATAGAATCGTTAAAAAATTTTCATCATTACCTTATCGGTAAACCTTTCATTATTAGGACTGATCATTCTTCTTTAACTTGGTTATTGTCGTTTAAAGAATTGGATGGACAATTGGCTCATTGGTTAGGGAAATTAGATCAGTACAACTACAAAATTATTCACAGGAAAGGCAATTTACATGGAAATGCTGATGGACTTTCAAGACGCCCTTGTGAAGAAAACACATCAGAAGAATGGAAGAATAGTCAGGCAGAAGATGAAGCTATTTCTTTCATTTGTCAAACGAAAGATTTACAGAAGAAACCAGAATAGCAAGAGATTTCATCGATGGACGAATTCACCAAAATCTATTGTTCTCAATGGGATTCGTTAGTACTAATTGATGGGATTTTGTATAGAGAATGGGTTTCAACGAATTTAGATTACAAAATCCGTCAATTAGTTGTTCCTCAACATAAAATTAAAGATATTTTGGAAGAAGCACACGATTCACCATTTGGAGGACATTTTGGAGTAAACAAGACTTTAGATAAAATTAGAAAAAGATTTTATCGGGCTACTTGTAAAAGAGATGTAGAAAATTGGTGTAAATCTTGTGAAGTCTGTGTTTCAAAGAAAGATCCTCCAGATAAAGGTCATGGTGAGATGAAAATTTATAATTCAGGAGTTCCATTTTAAAGACTTCAAATGGATATCTTAGACCCATTTTCACTTTCTTCTTTGGGCAATAAATACCTCTTAGTTGTGACAGACTGTTTTTCAAAATGGGTTGAAGCTTTTCCTCTCTCAAATATGAGAACAAAAACCATTGCTGAGATTTTTGTTGATCAGATTGTTTGTAGGTATAGAGTACCTTTAGAGGTAAATACTGATCAAGGAACGAATTTTGATTCCAAATTGATTAAAAATTTATCTGAGTTATTAGGAATCAAAAAGACAAGAACGACACCATACCCACAATCAAATGGACAAGTAGAAAGACAACACCAAACACTTTTATACTATCTCACAAAATACATACATGAAAATCAAAAAGACTGGGATCGCTGGGTTTCACTATTTTTGTTAGCTTACAGATCCTCCAAACATGCATCGACTGGAACTACTCCGGCTGAGATGTACACCGGTTTCGATCTGAGGCTTCCTTTGGACTTGATTCGAGGATGTCTACCAGAGGAAGTCGAGATTGAAGGAGACGGGGATTACGTACACAAGCTTCGGAGGAAACTCAGCGAGATCCACAAAATAGCACGAGACCGGATTCACTTACAATCAGAAAGAACAAAGTCTTGGTACGACAAACGAGCTCTCAACATTGAATATTCCCAAGGCCAAAAAGTTTGGTTCTTCAACCCTCAAAGAACCAAAGGAAAAGCACCAAAACTCCAGTCAAATTGGGTAGGACCTTGGGAAGTTGTGAGAAAAATTAATGACATCGTTTATTGTATTCATCGTTCACCAAGAAATAAATCCAAGATAGTCAACATCAATCATCTTGGGACTTACACTGAGAGAGACACGCGATAATGAAGACTGCTCTGCTCACGGTTCTTTTGAGCTGTGGTTTTTCCCGTGGGCGTAAAGGTAAATACCGGAACAGGGATTTGAGGTGAGGTTCCACAGCATATCAACTTCCCCCCTCTTGTCTGAAGACCGATTTCGACCAAATAAGAAGGATGATTGAAGTAGATTGTTCAAGAGACGGATCCATCTTAGTCCTGTTAAGTGATTATTGGTATCACATCCGTAAGCATTGCTCGGTAACTTGATGCCAAGGATGGGTCAAGGTAGAGGATGTTGGTGTCGGTTCCTGTAAGTCACCATTGGATTGTAAGAGGATCAACCCGCTTGAAGGATGGATGGTTATGATTGTCGGGACGACAATCTGAAAAGGAGAGGACAATGTTGTGACCGAGCTTGAATGTTGAGCGGTTCGAACACCGAGAATCGCGCATAACAACCCCTAGAAACGAGATCAACGACGTCGCGGATGTTATTGTTTATGGTTAGTTTGATTCTCATAGCTGTTGAGAACAGTTGTGTTTACGTTCGAATAAAGAGTCCGAGTTCAAGTGTGCTTTTCTATAAATACGTGTTATCATTCTCATTACCCGAATCCGATCATAACAATATCATAACACAGACAACCCACCTAGGGAAGTTTGCAGGTTAGTGGATTATTGCATGGATTATTCACATGAGATACCACTGATTTTAGGGTGCTATACAAAGTCTTATCACACGATATGGGAGAGCACGGACATAAATACGAGGGGCGCCACACTTCTGAACTATTTGGTAGGAACGAACCTAGATATTATGAATGTCGGCAACATTCCCACGTTTCGCAATGCTATCAGAGTTGAGGTCCTCGACATAAGCCTATGCTCTAACAACATCGCAGCATGGTTAAAAACTGGAGTGTTCGGGACGAACCCTCGTTATCTGATCATCTCCAGATAACCTTCGAGGTTGGTGTTCCAGAGCAGGAGCGGACTAAATGGTTTCGCGACCCTAGACTCACGCTCTGGAACAGCTACAATACAGAACTGGAGGCCATTCTAAAGAGGGTGCCCGTCGACATAAAGGACGAGGAAACTCTGGAAGTGGTAGCCCGCATCTTTGAGGATGACATTATACTACCCTTTGAGAGTAATTGTAACCTAAAAAAGACCAGAACGAAAGAAGCGTCACCTGGTGGAGTAAAAAACTGGAGATAATGAAGGAGAAAACTTAAAAACTCCTCAGAGCAGCCAGAAAATCATACAGTGCGGCACTGTGAAACTCGTGCAGATATGCAAGGGAAAATACAAAACCGCAGTAAATGAGGCACGAAACGAAAGTTAGGCCACTTTCTGCGATAATGTCAATAGAGGAAAAGAGGTGAGAAGATTGGATAGTATTATGACTAAGAATCCAGAGGCCACTCTGGGCACGCTTAAACTCCCAAATGGCCAATATACCACTACGGTCGAAGAGACTTTCTCCTATCTGAATCGGGAGCGAGAAGACCCCTAACTCCTTGGAGTCTAGGGATGGCTGCAGGAAGTCGTTCACCGAACTAGGTGAGCAACGTCGGCTGGCTAATAAAATCGTCACGCCATATAGGGTCAGGTGGGCAGTGAGGTATTTTAATTTTAGCCCATACAAATCACCGGAATCCGATGGTATATATCCGGCCCTGCTACAAAAACCGGAGGACGTTATCATCGTTCCATTGACAAGAATGGAACGAGCGAGTATTACACTAGGACCTGTCCCATCCAAATGGCGGGGAACAAGAGTGGTGTTTATACCGAAACCGGTAATACGAATATATCTTTCCAAAGGACTTCCACCCAATCAGCCTGAAGTCATTCTTACTCAAGACTGTCGCAAGGCTGATTGATAGATATATCCAAGACTCTGTCTTGAAAAAAGAACAGCTCCATAAGGACCAACACACCTACAGAGCTACAAGATCTACAGAGACTGCACTTTTCAACACGATCTCATTCATTTAGACACAATTGGAGGCCAAAGGGTATGCCGTTGGAGTACTGATGAACATAGAAGGGGCCTGTAACCACACATCAAGAGAGGTAATTAAAGAGGCCTTGAATATACACAAAGTTCCCCTTTACTTAATCGACTGGATTGATCGTATGCTAGGAAATTGATCGCCTTCTTGAGACCACCAAAGGCGACACAATGCTACAGGGAAAGGTGGAGTCAGGATGTCCATAAGAAGGCGTTGTGTCTCCCCTTATCTGATGATCGGCTACACTGATGACATAAAAGTTATCATCTGTGGACCATTCCTAAACCGCCTGATAGACATAATGCAGGAAGCCTTATCGCTTGTAGATGTTTGGTGCGGACATACAGGATTATCTGTCAACCCAGCAGAGACGGAGGTCATAGTCTTCATCAGGAGGTACTATTGGAATAGGCAATGTAACCTGGTCCTGAGTGAACAGAAATTGATACTCAAGGACAAAGTCAAATACCTAGGTGTAATCTTGGACAGTAAACTATCCTGGAAAGAATACCTTCAATACACAACCTGAAGACTCACAGCTTGCTTGTGGCAACTAAGAAGGGCCGTAGGTAGAAACTGAGGCTCGCGACCGGAAACACTGAAATGGATGTATGACGTGTGAACCGCCCTCTTCACTACAAACATCATACTTGAGAGAGTAAAAAACTTAATTTTCAGAAGTATCTCCAGAGCGACTATGACAACTCCTACCGTGGCGCTGGGGATACTTCTGAATATAGAGTCTTTCAGACTGACTTTATAGGCTGTGGCTGCAAAAGCCCTTCACAAAGTTAGAAGAGTACTCAGAGAGTAACATACAGGGGAATCTATAAGGTACCCCAATGGATTGGACGGAAGGGACGCCTTGAGGATGACCCTGGACGCCATGAACACACGCTTCTTCTTTAACAAAAAATATAGAGTCAGCCTGATTTCTAAGCAAGAATGGACTACATGAAAAAGCGGTATTCCAAGCGGGAAAAATTTCTGGTACACGGACGGATCCAAAGACTCGGTCGGTGCTGGGGCAGGCATATACTGTAGGAGGAATGGCAAGAGCAATACCGTGCCTTTGGGTCAGTACAACACACTATTCCAAGCCGAGTTGATAGTAATAACACGTGGCGCGGAGATGGCTGCAGAAGCCATCTCGAACGAGCGGGTTTATATTTGCTCAGATAGTAAGAGCGCTATAGAAGCACTCAACAGCTTTACGACAAAATCTAGATTAGTGTGGGAAAACTATGTACCCCTCAATAATCTGGCTAGCACCACCAAGGTCACGCTACTATGGATCCTTGGACGCAGAAGTATAAAGGGAAACCAGATAGCGGACTACCGAATTAAATTTGGAGCTCAGGAAAGCTTCATTGGCCCAGAATCGGCTATAGGTATCTGCACCAGCCGTGTGAAAAACGAAATTACGAGGTGGGTAACAAGAGAGCTTCAGCGAGCGTAGGAAAATGAGGAACATGCAGGCAAATGAAAGCCTTCATCACTCCCAAACAGCAAAAGACTGGACGAGAGTCATTCTTGGTCTCAGTAAGAAAAAGGCCAGGATTATCGTGGAAATACTCACGGACCACGGTAATCTGCGCTCACATCAAAGGAGGACTCAAAGAGCTCTAACTCAAAACAACAATAATAATAATAATAATAAATACAGAAATTTGGATGCTTTGAGGAGGATTAGATACAACTTGTAAATAATAGAGAGATGGCGTGACTGTGTACAAGGCTATGGATTATACACAGTATGTATACGCAGCTCCGGACAGCTAGTCCCAATGACTAGTTATCGTAGCTATGCTGATAATGCAAGCATTACTACAGCTGACATAGGCTCTATTACTACTTGGCCAATATAATAATATAATAATAATTACGATAAATTGTAAAACAGCTTTGTTCAGAATCACATAAGGCTCCTTTACACTTATCTATTTTTTATACACATATACGGGCATTATTGTCCTTACCAAGTTAGCGAATTGCAGTACCGATCTTCGCCACCGAAAAATCCGAAAGAAACAATTTTTTTAAATTTGGGGCAAAAACTTTTGTCTGTGAACGAAAACCTCTTTTTGAACAGATGGTGCACCTTCTTCTTTTATCTCCACAAATTGAGTTGAAATTGAGTACCCTACATTTAAAACGCAATAATTGAGATCCTAGTTGAGCCCACCGGACTTTAATCCTAGAACACGAACAGAGGTCTGTGTGATTCCAGGCAATTTTCCCACCTTTAGCATTACCTTCATAACGCCATATGGGTACCAGGACCGGGGGTGGGAGGGAATATTAAGTATCTATATTAATGATCTGCGTAGTGACTGGTCTCTATTTTTGTTAAGGGTCACACAATCCCCTGTTCGTATTAAGGTAATACTATCGGTACTCCGTGAGTCAAACGCGTGGCCGTTTTTGACTTCCGTGGTAGGTCAAATCGAGTGCGTAAATGGTTGAGTGAGCGTGTAAATTTGTATTCGTTTGATTATATTAGCTCTCCAAATTGGTGAATCAACATTTGGATTTTTGTATTATATTTATGGGATATTAAATGTATGAGTCATTCTTTTTGAAACCGACCATCCCTCCTGCCCAAAATTCTGCGAGGGCTTAAAATTTAGCTTTTTATATCTATTTTCCATTGCTGAATGGCCTTTTTGAAAAATTTGAAATGTCGAACCGGTACAGCCCTAACAGTACACAGACTTCACTACGGGATAGTAGTAATATGTTCTTGAAACTCGCAGGGGCAGAGAAAAAATCAGGGACAAAGCTTCTTCTTATATATTTTGGACCGCTAAACACGAATTAACGGTTATTTTTGGCCTATGGAGCCACCTTTCATCCATCACCTAAAAAAATACTTCAAAAAAGCAATATACACGGTTGACACTGGTAAAAATGGACAAAAAATTGAATATTTTTGGCCTATGGAGCCACCTTTCGTCCATAATCTCAAAAAATACTGAAATAACAGTAATACGCGGTTGAGACTCGCCAAAGTGGACAAAAAATTATAGACAAAGCTAATTCTTATGTATCTTGGCCCGTTGAAACGATTCCATGGTTATTTTTGGTCCATGGAGCCACCTGTCGTCCATAACCTTAAGAAATACTCCAAAAAAATAGTAATACCCGGTTGAGACTCGCTAAAGTGGACAAAAAATTAAGGACCAAGCTTATTCTTACGTATTTTGGCCCGTTGAACATGAATCGTCAGTTTTTTTTACCTATCGAGTCACCTTTCGTCCTAAACCTCAAAAAATACTCCAAAAATGCAGTATTTCGTGGTTGAGACTCGCAAAAAAGGTTAAAAATTAGGGACAAAGCTTACGTTTATGTATTTTGGCCCAATGAATACGAATCTAAATATGCAACATATAAGTTTTTTTTTATCGGTATTGACTTTATCGGCGCTATACTGAGCCAAGATATTTTCATTACTTTCTGCATTTTTTCTTGTCTCTCAGTTCGAGAGTTTAAGACGTTTGATACAAACATTTTTTTTTGGGTTCTCCAACTTAGAGACAAGAAAAAATGCACAAAGTAATGAAAAGATCTTGGATCGGTATAGCGCGGATAAAGTCAATTCCCATGAAAACTTTTCGACGAGCGATTGAGTTTCAATATAATATAAGTATATGTATTGTAACGAACGCAACTCACGGGCGTATCGTAAATTCAAACGCGCGAGTAATTCGCGCTACGGGGGGTCGGGGCGCGAGAGAGGACAGTGCGGAGGAAGCGCGACGGCGCGCGCCACACCGAGCACATGGGGCGGCGGGAAAATCGGCACTATCGCTTAGGCTGTCGGATCGTTAGGAGCGTTTTCTTTGCTTATGAAAGACCGCCGAGAATTTAACAGCGAGAGTGTGAGAGAGTGCGAGAGAGAGAGAGAGAGTGAAAGCGAGAGAGACAACGAGTGTCCGAACGACGAACGGCGGACGTCTTCACCGAGGTCCAACGACACAGCCACCTCCCTCCAGTTCCGACACCCGGCCGGGAGCGAAGCTGATTCACCACCGCCGACCCGGCGTCACAGCAGAGTGAGGGAACGAGAGTGAGAGAGAGAGTGAGAGAGGAAGAGCATCGTCTGCCTCTTCTCCGGTGTTCATTTGCGCACCAAGTAAGTTGGCATTATAATACCGCGTCGAATCGCGTCCGAGGAAGTCGCGGCCCGAGGCCCTTCCGTCGTCTCCTTGTACGCGCGACCGCGTGTACGAGCTAATATCGAATTGTTAGCGCGACACCCGAGAAGCTCGGGATTCGCGCGCGACCAACTGTATCTTATAATACTAGAATATATACGCATTTTATTGAACGATATAGTCTCCCCGATTATGTCCCTACCCTTACCCCCTGGTTTCGCAGGAACGAGCCCGAGGTCGAGCTGGAGCTAGCCGGCTACACGTAGCTGCCGTACAAAAGGTACGCGCGGCTGAAGCGAGTTAGACTCGCATTATAACAGGTAAGCTAGAGGTCGAGCAGCGCACCGCTGAAAAGCGCGCTGCCTACGTTGTTAAAGCAAGAATATTAACACACGACCGATTAGGAAAACCATCTGTTAAAGTATGATATATATATATAGCTTTTTAATAATGTATTAATAATTCGAAAGACGTGAGAAATGTCAACTAGCATTATCATATTTCATGTTTTATATTTTATAGAAAAATGTCCGTATAACACCTAATAATTCAAATGAATCTAGCGCCATTTAGGATATGACTTTTGAATTATTTAGGATCGATCTGAGCAGTAAAAATCGCGAGAAAACAAAAGAAAAAGATTTTTTTTTCAAAAATTTTCAGAAAAAGTGTATTTTATATTTTTATTTTTATTTTTGTAGATTGACTCAAATAAACCTATTGAATTACATAAGGCTTTGTTTATCGTGATTAAAAATTTGTACACAATTTCACAAATATTTATCTGCAGATTTTAAATATATTATTGCTGTAACTTGCTATAACACTCACTGCTATACGTATTATTTACTTTTATCAAGTTTTGGTATAATGAAGAAAAATCTTTCATTAATTCATTACACATTATATATATCAGTACGTTAAATGATATGTTTTAATGAGACTCTCCATCAGGTGCCGTGCGACATGCGACATGCGACGTTTCCATTGTATTAAACTTGCGATTGATTAATTCTGCTATACTCGCCCAATCGCAGCAACGGAAACGTCGCACGTCGCACATCGCACGGAGAGTCTCCCTTAACAACTAGTCGATGCTGTATCTATAAATATATAAATCAAGAGCTTAAAATTAATAATTTGTATGTTAAATTAAATATATGTATTAAATCGCTAATGATGAAATCTTTTGAACCTCAACTGTGTCAAAGCTATCTGCTATTATACTCAATATGCAATAAGAACTACCGATTATTAGAACATTTGGACAAAATAAAATAAGTATATACACAGTTACAATAATCATTTTCCAAAATAAGTATTTTTTGACAATAGTTCATTATCTTAGAGACTAAATAAAAAATATATTTGTATAAACACTAGTATTTTGATTCGCAAGGTAACTATGGAACAATGTTTTTATCAGCTTGTAATAGATCATAAATCTCTTGTCGAAATTCAAACTGAAAAAAAGAGATATTTTAACAAATATTGATTGTTATTGTAAAATTTAGATAACAATCGAAAAATCTGTAAATTATTATTACTTATTTAATAAGAATTCCCAGTTTCTCTCAGAGATTTTCAGTATTTTTTAAATATTTCCAATTTTCCTTGACAATTTGCAGTTTATTTCAAAATTATTTTTTTTATTAGATAAGTTCGTGATAAATAGTATTTTATTGATATTAATAAATCTCAATGATGTTAATGTATTTTAATTGTGTGAACAATTATAATTGAATTCCGTTTATGAAATTATACTGTATTAATTATACACATAAATACAGTTAGCTTCATTGTAAAGAATGTACTCATAACTCAAATCTTAGTAAAACTCAATTTTGTTTATAAATGTTTATTAATATTTTAAAAGGTTTCAAAGTGTATTGATTCGTGCAAAGGTGCGATATTGCAATATCTAAATTTAAGCAAATATAAACTTTTTTAAACAAAGATATACACTTGCAATACCAGTAATAATAAAACTATTTTTAAAGTGAGAAAAAAATTCAAAAGTAATAAGAAATGTTTTTTACTGAGTTAACATTTTGTTGTGGTTTTTTCCTACCAAATCGTTCGTTTGTTTCGCGTGTAACCGTCACTCAATTTTGGAAGGCTTTAAAAAAGAATTTGCTTTAAACAAAAATGTTGCTTTATTAAATCCTGAAAATAAATTATTTCCATGCATAATAAAGAGCTAGAAATATTTTTAATGATAATTTTAATGATGGCGAGTAAGTCACTGGAATCTAAATTAGACTAGATACCGAAGGCGCTAATAATACATTCAACTCGCTTTAGTAAATTGTGAAATTAATTTATTTTAATGCAGTATAGAGAGCTAAAAGATTGTTTATGATAATGAAAAAATCCCTGATACCTAAATTGGACAAGCTATCAAGGCTGAATGAAAAATGCAAAACCGAAAAGCGTACCATTTCGTTCCGGCCTCCCCAATAATAATATATATTAATTAAAAAAACAATAAAATATAGAAGCTTAGAAAATCTAAAAAATTTTCCCAAAAACAAACAATAATTTAACTTCTAAGCATTTTCTACATTTTTATCTGCTGTTTCAAACAATTATCAGACTTTCTCAGCTTTTTTAGCTTTTTTCAATTTTAATCGAAGTTTTCTTAATAATTATTATTAGTCTTTCTCGATATTTCTCAGTTTTGTTTTCAGTTTTCATATATGCCAGGAAAGAAAAAATGACTCGCCAGTATTTATTACTTGCTTATTATTTTTTCATTTCTGCCAAGAAAGAAAAATTGATTCGACAATATTTATTACTTGCTTATTGTTTTTGCATTTCTGCCAGGAAAGAAAAAATGATTCGCCAATATTTATTACCTGCTTATTATTTTTTTATTTCTACCACGAAAGAAAAAATGATTCGCCAATATGTATTATTTGCTTATTATTTTTTCATATCTGCTAGGAAAGAAAAAATGATTCAATTTGCTATAAAGTTATGTCAAGTTCTTAATTTTGCTCTAATATATGTTGACACAGAAACGAGATGCCTCGAACAGATCGATGTATAAATTCATACAATAATATAAGTCATAGATGTAAAAACTTAAGACCGTTATCCAAAGCAATGCTTAAAGAATTTCCAGCCCTAACAAAAAATTCTAAAATATGTAACAATTGTAGAAAGAAACAAAAAGTACACTCTGAACCGACCCGTACGGAACCAGATTTAGTTTTAATGGATGTTTCTGAAGATTCAGAAAATGTTTCAGAATGCGAATCTGAAAGAACTATATCACTTAGAGAAATTGAATTAGAAGAGCTATTAACGGGTCTTAAGAATACATTTTCAAGCTTAGAACGTAATGATCCATTAAGACTTTTGATCGCACCAGAATCTTGGAGTGCAAGATCAACTTGGAAAACTTTAACACTAAAATCAGTTGACTTTGTCGAAGAGTTGTGTTATATAATGTGTAATAAACTTGTTAATTTGAAGCCTCACTCTTTTATTGCAACGGAACAGTCAATTTTTTTCTCACAAATAAAATTAGAAATTTCAGAAAATGAAGTGACTGTCATGTTTGACTTCTCCGAAAATTTTGCTTATACAGCTCAAAATGCTTCGCAAGCATTTCATTTCAATAATGATCAATGCACAGTATTTCCTGTAATGTTTTATTACAAAGTTGGTGCAGAGTTAAAACATAAAAGTATTGTGTTTTTGTCAAATAGTCTTAAACATGACGCTGCTGCTGTTTACACAATTCATCATCAGCTGATTCCAATAATTAAGAAATATGTAAATAACATTAAAGAAATAATTTACATGGCAGATAGGGCAAAGCAACATTTTAAAAATAAATATCAAATGTCAAATTTATTAGATCATAAAATAGAGCGTCTCGCGACGCCTGTTCTCGCGACCGCGTGTTAAGTTACACTAACAGTTACACTTTAATACAACCTGTATATAGCTACTTTTAAGAGCAATAAATGCTCACTTTACTTTGTGATATTTACATTAAAATGAGGGTAAATCCTAAAGTTATTTCCCCTCAGACTCTGCATCCTCTCTTCCACCACACGTGTTCCGGGCTATCGTAAAGTGCCCTTAGCTGCACTTCCGCACGACGCTATTACCGCGATCAATTCTATTGGAAAGTTTAACTAGCAAACCAACTATTGTTATATGTACTGAAACTTACGTACAAGTTAATTATAAATTATATGAATTAGAAGGTTATAAAAGTTATTATAATGAAAGTAAAATAAATCAAAACGATGGTGGTATGGTTTTTGTTGATGGAAATATTGTACATGAAACTAAAACTATTGAATTTGTAAGGATTAAGATAATAAATATACATATTAAGCTAAGTAATAATAGTAGTATGGAACTTTCTGCTGTGTACAGATCTTATGACATACCTAAGACTGAGTTCATTTTATATTTAAACAAATTCTTAAGTAAAAAGAGAAATTTAAAAAATCACTTAGTAATAGGAGATTTTAATATTAACCTTTTAGAGTTGGGTAGAATAAGGCAGAAATTTCTTTGTAACTTTTTAGACAAAGGATATATACCTGGTTTTGTTGGTATCACTAGACCATCTATAGGAAATTGCAATAGATCATGTATTGATAACATATATATCAAAACTGATAGCCTAAGTACAGATACATATAAATTGAGTCATTCTTTGACAGACCATTACCCTATTTTTGTTTCTATAAATAAGATCAAAACTAAAGACTCCGGACCTACTGTAATATTAGACTATAAAAAATTGAGAAACATTGCTGAAACAAGAGACTGGAATTCAATTATGTCAATTCATGATCCAAACATAGCTACTAACCAATTGATAATCAAAAAATGTATGGAATAAGCAAAAACACGGAAAAAAAAGGCGTAAATAAATGTAGAAAAATTTGGATTACTGATGCTATTAGTAAATCATGCGAAACAAAAGAATTGTTATACAATTTATGGAAAATGGATGTTAAAAATGAACAACTTAGACAACAGTACATAAATTATGCAAAAATTTTAGATAAGGTTATCCTAGATGCTAAAATAAAATATGATAAAAATTTAATACAAAATAATACAAACAACCCTAAAAAACTATGGGAAATTATCAACACGAAAATAGGAAAGAAAACGAAATCGAATGAAACTATAAATTATATTAAATTTGATAATGTCAAAATTACAGATAGTGTAGATATAGCTAATAATATGAATAAGTATTTTTGTGAAATAGGTAAAAAATTGAGTGATAAGATAGATAAACCTTCGACATCTGTTATAATAATGCCAGATATGAATGCTAATTCTATTTTTTTAACTCCGACAAATGCGTATGAAATCATGAGCATTATAAATAAATTGAAATTAAAAAATGGTGGTGTAGACAAAATCAATGCTCAAACTCTGAAGGTTATCTGTAATTATATTGCGGAACCACTAGAGTATATATTTAATTTATGTATTGAAAAAGCCATCTGGCTTGACGCATTAAAAAATGCTGAAATTGTGCCGATTTACAAATCTGATGACAAACACAATGTTTCTAATTACAGACCAATCTCTTTAGTATCTAACATAGCTAAAATTTTTGAGAGAGTATTATATAATAGAATTTTTGATTTTGTTAAAAAAAATAATATAATATCTGATCAGCAATTTCGTTTCATGAAAAATATAGGTACAAAAGATGCCCTAAATTATATTACCAATGTACTATACAATACAATAATTTACAATACAATACTATACAATAATTTGGATCGCAGTAAACCAACAATAATAACTTTCTTGTACTTGGCTAAAGCATTTGATACTGTCGATCATAAAATATTACTGGATAAACTGTATATTTACTGTATAGAGATTAGAGGGCAGGCACTGGATCTACTTTCAAGTTATCTTAATAATAGACATCAAAAAATTAAAATTAATGATAGTGAGAGTAATTATTTAAAAATATACACAGGTGTACGACAAGGTACCATTTTAGGTCCACTACTTTTTATTTTATATACTAATGATCTCTTGAAAGTAATCCATTCTGATGAAATTTTGTCTTATGCAGATGATACTGCAATTATATCTACTGGGGATACGTGGGACGAAGCTCAGGAATCTATGAACAACAATTTGTTACTAGTAGATAATTGGTTAGCTGTAAATAAACTAGCTGTATTAAACGTTAATAAGACTGTATGTATAACTTTTGGTAACTATTGTGATAGTGTTCCAAAGCAAATAGATATAAAAATTAGAAACAAAAAAGTAAATAGAGTAGAAAGTTGCAAGTACTTAGGGATCATTTTTTATTATAACTTAAAATGGGATAAGCACATTGAATACATTATAAAGAGAATTAAATATTTAGTATATATATTCTATAAAATCGCCAAATATATGTCAACCGAAACATTGAGAATGATTTATTATGCTTTTTTAATAGTTTAATTAATTATGGAATAATTGCTTGGGGTGGTGCTTATAAGAACAATCTTGATTTATTGCAAAATCTGCAGAAAAGAATACTGAAAATTGTTAATAAAAAAATTTTATCATACATGATAATCCACTGAACTTGGAACAACTTTTTGCTTTTGAATCACTGATATATCATTACCCTAATCTAAAAAGTCAATTTCTTAAGTCTAATAGTATTACTAGGAAAAAAAACTTAATGATTCCCAACAACAAGAAAAAGGTCAGCAATAAAAATAGTTACACAAAAGCTATACAAGTTTTCAATAAACTACCAAATGATCTAAAAACATTAGAATTAGATAAAAAGTCACAAAAATATAAACTAAAAATGTGGATAAAAGATAACTGTAATATATGAGGTGCAATTATATTAAATATATCTATGTACAAACAATATTTTTATAATGTTAATAGTTTCTAAATTTTATAATGTTTCTAGTCTACCATGAGATGTATACGATACTAGTTTAGTTTAGTTTTTAAGTTAGTTTTAAGTAAGTTAGTTATGCTTTAAGTTTTTTTTGTATCACTTTTCTTAATTTTATGTACCGGACCTGCGCACAGGTAACTTAGTTTACCTCTGTAGGGACTTAAATCATACTGTAATTTTATGTATGTGAATCTTTCTGGTTTAAATAAATAAATAAATAAATATTAAAGTCAATATATTAAAAAATAAGAGGTTTTGTCAAACTAAAAAATAGATATCCTCACCTTTGGATTTTAAGAGAGAAAAAGTTGACTAAACAGAGGAAACTTTTTTATTTCTTATCCAATTTGAATTTTGAAAGTCTGATTTTGTTCCTTGAATAATTTCAGGGGGACTTGCCGATATAACAATTGAAAACCATCGAAAAACCTTGAAAGTTACAGCCTATATATATTTATAATTAGTTGTACACGCTCAAACACGTGTATGGATATATAAACAATTGACTGTAACCTTGCAGGCTTTTCGATGTTTTACAATTTTTAATAAGTATATCCCCCTGAAATCTTAATAACAAATAAAAAAGTTTCTGCTGCATTGTCAACTTTTTCTCTTTTAAAGTCTAAAGTTGACGATATCTAATTTTACAATAACGGAATTTCGATAAAAATAATTTTTTTAGTTTGCCAAAAACCCTTTATTTTATAATATATTGACTTTCATATCATTATGTGAGATTAAATTGTAGTAAAAAATGTTTGTTTTTTATGACATATATCTACACATACAACCTCCTTAACACCATGTCTGATTTATCAACAAGTCCCGTGTTTACATTATAATTGGCCACAAGTGCTGGTTTGATGATCTTTTGTTTTGTTTTATAGTCAACTTTATATTCTGTAATGAACTTGTTTTCATACACAGTAGGCAGCATACTTACTGTCCTTTTATCTTCCCAAATCATGTATATTAAACATTCAGAAAATAACTATTTTATATCTCCCTTTTGCAATAATTTATTAAAATCACTGCCCATAGAGGGTAAATTAAAACGATTTTTTTTCATTGTTCCACATGCACCAGTATTATTTTTATCCAGAAATTGGAAGAGCCCAGAGGATGTGTACCAGTTGTTAACATATAATATATGTCCTTTATTCAAATATGGTTTCATGAGGGCGGAAACCACAGAGCCAGATATTTTCTAAGTTTCATCCAATTCTATTTTAGTATATTTCTCTATATAATTGATGACATCTAAAATAAACCCAGTCAAACGGTTACATAAAATGAAAAATTTTACTCTAAAACGATGTCTCTTACTTGGCATAAATTATTTGAAAGATAGACGACTTTTTCATGACATAAGCGATTCGTCGGTACTCAATTTTTGAAAAGGTCTGCTCATTACTTTACAGCAAATATTCTTGAAATGTTCTAACCCTACCCTGATCTTGAATAACTTATCCTTGCTAATTTTTTCATTATTATTTGAGAAATACAAATTCATCACTAATGGCAAAACTCTATCACTAGTAAAAAAATTTACAAAAGAGGATTTTGCAAAAATTTTGCATTTTGCAAATACACCAATCATTTCATTAGTGCTCCAATATTATTTTATATAATTTTTTTCACATGTAACGTAAGAAAAATTATTCCTAAGAAAACCATCATTTCTTCACAGTTAGTATCGTGTCATTCTTTTCCATGGGCAGGAGATTTATGTTTATTTTGATCACTAAATCTATTAGTTTCTTCAACAATATGTGACAAAATGGCATCTGTAAATAATTTTAGACATGCAAGTGGTGTTATGTTTCCTATGTACGGAAAACCGCAATTGACATCATTAAAATTATGAATTATGAGGATTCGGAATTTGTGTTCTTACTCATAGTAGCATTTTGTATAGAACTTTGTCTAATTTTAGATATACGTATTGGTCTTTTATTCTTATTTGGTTTAGACTTTGAACTTGTCTTTTGATTTGATTTGGATTTAGTTTGCTAACTTTTACGACTTTTATTAATCTTCCTACAATTTGATATTTTCCTTTTTGGGCATTTTTTCTTCAGTTGCTTCTTCAGTTTTGGAGGCATTCAAATCCAATTCATTATCAGAACCTACATCTGAATCTAAATTTGCCTATATCTTCTCATATCCAGACATTATTATTTTAAGTTATAATATTTTGAGAAGAAAATGATTTGTTAATGCGTTACTTTTGTTCTCTTTTTATTGCATTTCAGACTGTCTTTAGAAAGTCTAAGCTGTGTAAAGTAATATAATTCTAATAATACTTGAAGTACAAAGTTTAAAACGATTATTTAAAAAAACAATAGTTCAAGCAGTAAGATGCTTATATTTTAAGGCCGATGCCGCGCAAGGGACGTAGATTCGAATCCCCGTCAAACCGAATTTTTCGAGAACATTTTTCGGTGACATAGATCGGATTACAACCCACTATCTGCGTAATGGCGTAGTATAGAGATCGACGAAGTTTGATGGCTTCTCTCTATGCGTTTCATCCCGGGTTCGCCTACTAGACTCATCAATAAGGCTGTTGTAGACGATCCCTGCCTTAGACGCTCTAGAAGGGATGAGTTATCGGGCTTATAAGCTACACGTGTGGATTTCTAGGTACTTGCGAGAAAGCTAGATTAATGGCCCGGTTGAGTCTGTTGAAGCTAGCAGCTGCGTAACGGTGAAAGGCCAAAGCTGTGTTGCGCGAAGGAGCGAGGTTCTACAATAGTGTCTGTATATGTAAATTAAAATTCGTCAATTTTACCGGCATATTATTACGCCATTTTGAATATTGACATTCTGATATCAAATTTGTAATCTTGAATTCAAAAATTTGTTAAGAACTGTGGTTTCTAAGCGATTAGTTGAGAAACATCAAAATTCACCATTTTTGTCCGCCATATTGGATTCGACATTTTCAATTTTTAAATTCTGATATCAAATTAGTAATGACTTATCCTAAATACTATAAAGAAAAAGGTTTTAAAGTTATTAATAGAAAAACATACAGATTCGCCACTTTTGTCCGCCATATTAGATCCGCCGTTTTGAATTTTGAAAATCTAATGACACATTCCTATTTAGCAACCTCAAAAACCACAAGGGCAAGATTATAAAGCTATTAGTAGAAAAGCACCCATGTTAGCAACTTTTATCCGCCATATTGGATCCACTATTTTGTTATTTAAAAATCTGAGAGCAGATACGTAATCAGCGACCCCAAAAAATCCTTATAACCAGTGTTTCACTAATTTTCATTGAAATAAACCTCCTCGTCCTTCATTAGTTAAAAATATTAGATAATTAAAGTACAATTTCGAAATACGTTTAAGGTTAGTCTACAGTCAGAGCCTAAAAACAGTTTTTAGATCTAAAAGTCATATTGATTGAAATTAAAAAAAGTAGAGCCTACAAGTTTCTGGTTTCTGTCTTAGAAATTAGAAAATAAATATTTTAGAAGTCTACCATAAAACTGATTGCGCATGGAACAACGACAATTTAGTAAAAAAAATGAAAATTTCGATAAAGCGCATTTTATTCTATGAGCAATCAGTTTTATGTAGACTTCTAAAACATCTGTTTTCTTATTTCTAATCAGTGCAGTGCTTAATTTCTTATATGTACCGAAATATTTACAATACTTCATTATATTTTATAATTTACTTATGTTTTTTTTTAAAGTTTTTTAAATAATAATAATAATAATATCATTTCTTCTGATATATTTTCAGGTTAATCGTAATTCTGATATCTACGTTTCACTGGTTTCATACACTCACCAAGTCGCTGCAAAGGGGTGGTTTATAGCCATGGTGTCTACAACAGTTGAAACTTCTCATCCTGAATCTGAAATTAAACCCGGACTTGATTTACTTGGACCTATAAGACAAAAATTTGTTTATGTTTCCAATTATTTGGAACCAACAAATGATGGCACACAAAGTCAGCTATTTATTTCTACTAGTTATGATGCTACAACCCATTTTGAAACAACGTGTCTGGACGTTCTTAATATATTTAAAAGAGCAACTGGTGAAGAATTTGACTTTAATAAAGTTAAACATGAGCTTGGAGATGAAGATCAGTAGTAAAAGGGATATTCAAATTGACAATATTTGAAAGTTTACAAACGTTAACTTATCCATACATTAAATGTATATTGTTTTCATAAATAACAGTAAAAATAATTATAATGATATGAATTTACGTATAAAATGTACACAAATATCCATAACAAAATAGCATTAATTTCTGTATACCATACGTTCCAAACATTTAAGATTTTACCCAGAAGTAAAATATATAAGTTTTTCAATGATATTAGAATAAATACTACAATTAGGGCTGACCTTTTGTGATGACCAACATGTTACACTCTAAATTCCTTCGACTTAAATTTGAATCACTTGAATAGATTAATCATTTTCACTCCCTTGGTCTCAAAATTTAATCCAAGGGAGTAAATATTTTCGATTGGTCGCTTGGACTCACAAGAAGATGTGTGTCCTAAAGGCTCTAGCCGGGTAACAATGCTAATCTGGCCTTCGCCAAGTAGAAAAATGTAACTATTTCTTTTTTGATCGATACTGTAAGAGAAAATTTCCTCAAAAATAAAAATTCTTTGACTTACAAGGAGATTGTCCCACCTATGGGAAACGATTTTCAATGAGGCTTTTGGGGTGACTAAAGGTGAGGACGTTTATTTCTAACACTAATGCATTTAGTTATACCTCGAAATATAGGGTCTGTACGAACCCCAACAAACCACGGGTGCTGGGCTTCATTTCAAGGGACCAGGAAAACATTCTAAAAGTTTCATGAAAAGGCTCTAGGCGGGTAACAATACTAACTTGGCCTTTGCCACGTAGAAAAATGTAACTATTTTTTTTCGATAGATATATGAAAAAGAGAACTTTTTTCATCATCTCTTCATTTTTCTACGTCGATTTGACTTCTTTTGACATGTACTAAAACTTAAATGGAGCATATTTTCGTTGATATTATTTTATAATTTTTTTTTTCAAACAAATTAATTTATTAAAATCATTTATAAGAATTTGTTATACCTATGTATTTCTCCTGAAAAAAAACGAAGAGAATTGTTAAAGTTTTATTAAAATAGGTGGAGTAGTTTGTGCGTGATGAAGTAACAAACAAACAACCAAACTTTCACATTTATATATTAGTACGGATAAGGATGAGGATGTATATATATATATATATATATATATATATATATATATATATATATATATATATATATATATATATATATATATATATATATATATATATATATATATATATGTGTGTATATATACATCCTTATCCTTATCCGTACTAATATATAAATGTGAAAGTTTGGTTGTTTGTTTGTTACTTCATCACGCACAAACTACTCCACCTATTTTAATAAAACTTTAACAATTCTCTTCGTTTTTTTTTCAGGAGAAATACATAGGTCACATAGAAATTAAAGATAGTGCTTTAATTTTCCAGAGAAAAGTGAAATATCTTAAATGAAAAATAAATTTTTTCAGTATTTTTGGTCATTTGTTTATTACCGCATCACGCAAAAACTACAACACATATCTTAATGAAATTTAAACGATTCTTTTTTTCTTTTGCGGAGATACACATAGACTACATAAAAATTACATGTAATGATTTATTTTTCTAGAAAAGTGGGAAATACCTCATATAAAAGTTCAATTTCTACCTTATTTCCACTTCTTTTTTACCACATTACGCAAAATCTACTATATTATACATGCACAATATACATATAAATATATATTATACATATTCATATACATATACATATGCATATACATATACATATGCATATACATATACATATGCATATACATATACATATGCATATACACGTAAATATATATTATACATATACACACACACACACACACATATATATATATATATATATATATATATATATATATATATATATATATGTGGGCGATTGCATTTAAGGCAGGTTTGCCGTGGATTTTCCCTATTTATTCAATAATTTTTATTTCATACAAAAAATAATCTTTATTTTTCAAACTTTTTACATATTAAAATACACATTTTGAAGATAAATTTTTTTTTTTTCTTGACAAAATGGCCGCCTCAAAATTATTTTTTTGTTTGACTGTCGACACGACATCTCACCAACGGATCATCTGAAATCAAAAAACTAAAAAGATTCTTAAAACTTATAGTTTTGGCTATTGCATGATCTAGGATTATAACGATCAATAAATTTTTCAAAAAGGTATAAACAATTTATGTTGCAAAAGAAGAGCCAAAAACTTCAAAAGTCCGCCATTTTGTTTTTTTCCGGTAAAAATGAAATATCCTAGACTATGCAATAGCCAAAACTATAAGTTTTAAGAATCTTTTTAGTTTTTTGATTTCAGATGATCCGTTGGTGAGATATTGTGTCGACAGTCAAACGAAAAAATTATTTTGAGGCGGCCATTTTGTCAATAACAATCCGTAAAACAAAAAAAATTTTATATCTTCAAAATGTGTATTTTAATATGTAAAAAGTTTGAACAATAAAGATTATTTGTTGTATGAAATAAAAATTATTGAATAAATAGGGCAAATCCACGGCAAACCTGCCTTAAATACTATATATTTAAATGCTTTTTAAGAAAATAAAATAAGGCGAAAATAATTTAGAATATTATAATATATTAAATAGAAAGTATTTCTTTTGTTTCAGAAATCTAAATGATTTGATAATTTGAATAAATCACGTTTAATTGGCAAAATTGCTTTTTTTTGGCATTTCTCTTGTAATTTTCGTGGCATATCTAATTTACGAATTTATCAACGATAACAGAATATTTAGACTTTCGGAACCAAGGAAATATCTTCTATTTCATTATTTATTAATAATATCACTCTAAAAATGTTGTTGCATGTTATATTTGTAGTAGAAATGCCAAATCTGTAACACAAATGATACGAAAATTACATTGTTCTGTTAGACATTGTTTAAAATCTTTTGGCCTTGTTTTTTTATCTTAAAAAGCATTTAAATAGATAGAACAGCATTCATGTGACTTTTTGACAATCAGCCATGTATATACATTATTCATATACATATATATATATATATATATATATATATATATATATATATATATATAGTGTGTGTATATCGGTGGTTCCATGTCAAGTGAGCACGTTCAAAAATAAAAATGTTTGAAACTCTACAAAAATGTTTTAATTCAAAAACTAGGGACTTTTGAGAAAAAAGTGTAGGAACATCTTTTGGTCAAAATAAGGTAAGAAATATAAAAAAATTATTAGACCCTATTATGATATTTTGTGATCTCATGCATTGTGATATATTGTGATATTAGGATTCCAGAAAACGCCACAATTTTCTTCAAAATAAAAAATCGTAAAATTTAGTTTTTCATATTTTCTTTAATTCTAGACTAGTTAGAATATGGTCTCAAGCTTAATATAATTTTTGCAGAATTTTTAAATAGTACTACTTAAAATATACATACTCTGGTACACATACCAACATTTTTATAGAGTTTCAGACATTTTTATTTTAGGGCATGCTTACTTGACATACAACCACCTCTATTGTAATTTTCGTGGCATATCTAATTTACGAATTTATCAACGATAACAGAATATTTAGACTTTCGGAACCAAGGAAATATCTTCTATTTCATTATTTATTAATAATATCACTCTAAAAATGTTGTTGCATGTTATATTTGTAGTAGAAATGCCAAATCTGTAACACAAATGATACGAAAATTACATTGTTCTGTTAGACATTGTTTAAAATCTTTTGGCCTTGTTTTTTTATCTTAAAAAGCATTTAAATAGATAGAACAGCATTCATGTGACTTTTTGACAATCAGCCATGTATATACATTATTCATATACATATATATATATATATATATATATATATATATATGTGTGTGTATATCGGTGGTTCCATGTCAAGTGAGCACGTTCAAAAATAAAAATGTTTGAAACTCTACAAAAATGTTTTAATTCAAAAACTAGGGACTTTTGAGAAAAAAGTGTAGGAACATCTTTTGGTCAAAATAAGGTAAGAAATATAAAAAAATTATTACACCCTATTATGATATTTTGTGATCTCATGCATTGTGATATATTGTGATATTAGGATTCCAGAAAACGCCACAATTTTCTTCAAAATAAAAAATCGTAAAATTTAGTTTTTCATATTTTCTTTAATTCTAGACTAGTTAGAATATGGTCTCAAGCTTAATATAATTTTTGCAGAATTTTTAAATAGTACTACTTAAAATATACATACTCTGGTACACATACCAACATTTTTATAGAGTTTCAGACATTTTTATTTTAGGGCATGCTTACTTGACATACAACCACCTCTATGCATATACAATGTACGTTTTGTACACATACGCTTTTATTCGATTTAATATCTAGATAAACTTAGGTTAATGATTCTGAAAGCTGTTAGAAATCACAAGAGTTCCGAAAAATTCCAAGCAACGACTATTTTTATGTATTTTGAGCTGTTGAACGCGAATACAACCCTCTCTTTTACCGATATCTCAAGCGTTCGTCCCTAACCTCAAAAAACACCTCAAAATTGCTGTTTCACGCGGTTGAGAGGTAGGTATTGTGATCTACGGGAGGAAAATTATTAACAGAGAGTATTTTTATGAATTTTGAGCAGCTAAACACGAACACGAATCTAATTTTATTTGGTTTCTATTTGTTTAGTATATATAATTAAGGGAACCAAGCTCTTTTAAAAACTAAAAAATTAGATAGTATTACCTTTAATTCATGCTTGTTAGTAATATATATACGCGCCAGGCGAGACGACGAGACGTAATCACCCGACGCGTATATGAGGGGCGTGTAAACAAATAATTAATGTGACATTAATAGTGTTTTAATTGTTTGTTTACATAAACATTCAATTAAAAAACCGTAAAACTTAAAGTAATTACCCGCCGATACACAATAATATTAATTGTATTTAGTGGTAGATAAACAATAAAATGTTTTTATTGTTTATTTACGTAAACATAACGCGCATCTCAATACGCAATGTTGGAATAGCGAGACGGCTACTCTATATATATAAGCCAGGTGCCAATCGGCGCTCCCCTCTACCTAGGCCCGACTACTGTAGCGAGACGGGATTCTTGAGTGTAGGTGGGAGCAGCGAGAAAGACGAAGAGAGAGATAGATAGATAGATAGATATACTTTTTATTCATCAAAAGACAAAATCTTACAATTTCATGTACATGTAGTTATAATTATAATTAAAAATATCAGTCGATTTAATATAATTGTTATCTTAACTTTCACTTATTGCATATTTCTTATTAAAATAATAATTCACTTTATCAGTTCGTCAGTTTATAAAATTTAAATGTAATGAACTAGTCACAGTCAGATATCACAGAAAACGCTTCGTCAAAAAATAATACATAGAATAAAAAATAAATACAATAGAGATAACATATAAATATAAAAGAATACATACACATACTTTGCTAAATTTTTGCGTATACTATCACGTCTAAATTTAAAACACACTCATTCATAACACTTTAACAATCACGCTAATAAATACATTCACACCTAACTAACACTAAACATATTTAATAAATAAATTAATAAATAAATACGTCGAATAAATAAATAAACCAGATAAATAATTAAATTAAATAAATAAACCAGATAAATAATTAAATTAAATAAATAAACCAGATAAATAATTAAATTAAATAAATAAATAAATAAATAAATAAATAAATAAATAAATAAATAAATAAATAAATAAATAAATAAATAAATAAATAAATAAATAAATAAATTTAAATAAATAAATAAATTAAATAAATAAATAATTCAAAATAAATAAACAGCTTAAATAAATGTTCGACTCACCTCTGTACATACTCTTCACCATGTAATTGCTTAAGGTGCCTGCTAAACGCCGTTTTAAATTTACAAAAAGATGGCAGGCACCTCACACTGCTCGGGAGCGAATTCCAGAGGTGCGCACCTTGAACTCTGAATGAGAAAAGGCCCTTATCGGTGCGCGACCCCGGAACCGAGAGCTCTTTCATACCACCCCTACTTGAAGTCCTGGCCTGGTTTTTTTAAAAGAGGGCAGTAAGATACGGTGGCTGCCGCATGACAACCGCTTTGTAAAGCAGCAGCCCCATAAAATACTCCCTCCTCACCTTCAGATCCAACCAGTCCAGTTTTTTCCTGTAGGCGGTGATATGCTCATCCCGCCTAACACCACATATGTATCTCACACATGCATTCTGTAGACGTTGTAGTCGTGTCTGGAGCTCCCCTGACACATCAAGAAGAACCACTGAGCAATAGTCTAAGTGAGGTAGTACCAGTGCACATGCCAGCTGCTTCCTCAGTATCTCTGTGGTGCTTGAACGGAAAAGTTTTAAGCTATACAGAGCTCTATTTACTTTTCTACTGACCGCATTCAGTTGCGGCTTCCATGTCAACCCTCCGTCGCATTCAGATCTCCCATAATAATTTTGTGACTAAAGTCTTGAGTATGTATCGTCAGTTTGTCTATTAAGTCAGAGCCCTGTAAAAACGGTACGTGTGGTGGTCTGTATATTAAAGCAACAAAGACGGAGGGAAGGCTGCCCTGCTGAACACTGCACATTAAATATTCAGGTATAAATGGCCTGCCCTCCTGTGTTGTTGGAGAGCTGCATAGTAAATTGGCCTTGAAAGTGTTATGAATGTACAGGACTAGCCCGCCCCCTAGTTTGTTGCGATCAAGTCTAAGTAGTGAGTAGTCATCGATCTGAATGAGATCACTCCCAACATCAGGGTCAAGGTGCGACTCAGCAACCCCAAAGAGATGGTAGGCAGGACGAGCTGAAAGGTGTTGTTTAATCATGCCAATGTGCCCCTTCAGTGAGGTAACATTGACAAAACCTGCCCTCAGTCCCTTACAGTGAACGCCCCCAGCAGTGTCTGCGGATAGTCAATTTTTTGCAGCAGTTGACGGAATTACATTTTTATCAATTACGATTTCATTATCAACAGTTTTTTTACAGTATTTACAGTTTGAGATGGTTGATTAATGGCATATGATGCTACTATTATCTGTAAATCAGCCGCAGATGAAAATTCATAAGAGACATCGCCATCGCGCCTCTTCACCAGGAAACGGCCCCCTCTATGCCAAACATATTTAAAATTAAGTCTCATCACAAGGGCCTTGAGACTTCTATATTTAATAAAACATTCTTTTGTTAACAATTCATTTATAAAAATTTTCCCATTTATAATCCCATCCCTTGTGTCCTGGTCAAGAGCTGCAATGTCGACATCTCTAGCATGAAAGCCAGTGATAAGCTTTTTGGCTCGCATTATTTTCTCGCCTAACGCACTGCTGGAAAGGGTAACAACCCATGGTGACCTTCTACGTTCGCTGTTTGTATCTGCTAATGCCGCAGCTGTCGATTCTTCTGACCGAAGCAGGCGTGTGCCTATTATATCAATTTTTCGTGTTGATGGAAGGACACGGCACAGTATCGCGTGTGCGACGTCAACACGCTTAGAGACATCACCGTCGAAAATGTTTGAAATAATGAGCTCCGTATTACCGCTTTTAATGTTTTTACTGTGCATTGTCCCCCCATCAATCGTTTGCACCCGCGTGCTTCGTGCAGGTGATGCTGCAGCATCAGCATTGTCGTTATTATACTTATTCAAACGCCTAGACATTTTATTTCTACTATTTACAATTTGGATAAACCCGTCATTATTGCTTTCACAATTGTCAATTGTTTCGCTTATATCACTATAATTGTCGAGTAAGGTACTATTCGTAGCAGACGCATTATTAACAGTATTACATTTTTTTGTACTTATAAGAGAAACGGTATTGTTTTGTGTACTGGGGAGTACTGCGATTTTTTGGAATTCAATTTTATTTAGTATGAGTTGGTTATCTTTTTGGGTGTTCTCAACATTTCTTTCAATTTTCTCAATAGTAGTAGTATATACAGAGGTAAAATCTTCTTTTGTTATTATTTTTTCTATTTTTGTTATTATTTCCTTGTTGTCACGTTCAACTCTATTGATTTTATTTGTTAAATTTAGGAAATCGTTTTCAAAAGTGTTTAATATAAGATTATCAATTTTAGTCTGTGACTCAAGATTTGTCTGCTCTAGATTATCGATTTTTTCAATTAACATGCTATAATTTACCTCTGTATTGATCAATAAAGTGTTCGTTTCTACGTTATTATCATGTAATTTTTTATTTTTAATTTTTAGGTTATCTATTTCTTGATAAAGCACTTGCTTCTCCTTTTTCATCTCCTCCAGCTGGGAGTGTTGTTTCGACAGTTTTTCCTCAATTTTTTGCAGCTTAGAGTCAATTGAAAGTGCCAAAGTATGTACTGCTGGTAACGTATTTAGCCTATTTATAATTGCCTCCAATCTGCCTTCAATAGAGGTGCAATGTCTAGCAAGTGCATTATCAATGTTTCTTGAAGTAGAATTCGCGTACTCCACTAGGCAGGAGACCGTTGTTCCCTTTTTTAACGCGGTGCTATCTAGCATACGGATGACGGACGCATTTATGTCATTAATACTGCTGTTATTTTTGGAGAAGGAGGACTGCGAAGTATTATTAGCTCGGTCCGCACTCTTGGCCGTGACGTCACTCGGGGATTCCCCGCTGTGCTCTGCTCCTGTACTGGAAATGGGCGGGCCTAGTGACGTCACAGGAGACTGTGAGGCCAACCGGAGTAGGCTGCTGGTGGGGGCGGGGCCTAGCCCCTGCAACGGAGAGAGTGAGGAGTTGGTGGGCGCGGCCTTGCTCGCCTGATTGGTGCGAGCAGCTGTTGCAGGCCTTTAATTGGCCGGAGTGGACGCGGCTAGCTCCTTCTCTTTCCCACTCATATTGTTGCTGGCGTTCGTCGCGCGCGCGACTGCCGACTCGAACATCGACCTCTTCGAGTCGATGCATGCCTGGCACGCTACCGCTTTAGTTTGTAGCTGCAGTGCATTCCTTTGTACGCGGGTAAGCACTGCAAGAGGCTTGCACGCCGGATGGTATGTAATATCGCATATGCAGCAGTTACGTAGCGAGTTGCTGCTCCTAGGAACCTCCCCGCAGATGGCGCAGTTGTCGACCATGGTGTTAGTGGCGACAAAGATGAGTCGTGGAAGGTAATGATGGTGTGTTGAGGATGCAGCAGGTGTCGCCTCGGTGGTCACGTAGTTGCAGTTCGAGTCGGCAGATGGCGCCTTGATAGTATGGCGCTGCGTGCTGTGTGTCCAGAATGAAGTGGTACCTCTGGATTATGCTTCGTGCTTGGCTCCCGCCACTCTGCCGTGTTCACCTCACTTAACCTCAAAAAACACCTGGCCGGGTGTTGTTGCTTGGATGTTGAAAGCCGTGCCGATGGACCAGTGGAAGCTGTGATTTATTATCACAGCTATAGTTAGTATGTTCCACTGTGCAGGCACCACAACAGACCGGCTCACAGACGCAGGAGGCAGCAGAGTGCGGTGTAAATGCAGGAGCCAAAACACGAGCAGGTGCACCCAGCAGACGCACGACGGACGGAGAGAGACGAAGAGAGACGGAGAGAGAGAGAGCATAGCGCGGGGGCCCCCCCTCTGTCCGAGGGAGCTGAGGCTGGCGGCTTCGTACAGCGAGGAAGAAGAAGAAGAAGAAGAAGAAAGAGAGAGCGTGTATAGTGCGCGGGGTTCCCCCCGCAGCGCCTAGCCCAGAGACCGGTGGCTGCGGCATCGGCTGGCAGCGACGGAGCTTCGTAGGCAGGAGAGCCTGAGAGAGAGAGAGAGAGAGAGAGAGATCCTACTACACGTTGCCGCGAAGCTTACTCTAAATTTCAGCTTCGGGGATGAATTACTGCACGTGTATGTGAAAAAGAGAGAGAAGCTAAAGCTATGTACTTACGTTGACCTGTAAAGGATTGAAGCACAATAACATTTTTATATTGTAATAAGAATTAATTAATTAATTATTTTTATTATTGTAAAAACATAAAATTTATTACAAAAACTATTTTATATTAAAACATTTTATAAAAATACACTTTTTTATGGCACATTTTTATTGACACTTTTTTTTTAACCGCAACATTTTCATTAATTCATTCTTTAGTGATAAGTCAAGTGGTTCTTCTTCTTGATTAATCTCTTCCTCAACAACCCTCGGCGATGGTTGATCCTCGCGCGGGAGCATTGGAAGGCCCCTGTCTTCCGGCTCCGGTGAAGCTGGCGAATCACCCGTAAACGCGCAGTTGCACGCGCGTGTCCGGCAGTCGTTGCATCGAAAGCGGGTACACCGCCCACATTCTATCCACTTCACTGACAGTCGTGTGCCACGATGATGGCGTTTATTGCAAACAATACACGTTTCTCCTGCTTTGATGTAGTGGAGCACTTCGATACGAGTATTCTTTAATACTATCAATCATTTGGTTCATGTCACTTGTCAGTCTCTCGATGCACTCATTAGTATTGTTATACAATTCTGTTTTTTTATACAATTTTTTCTTTATTTGATCACACTTTTTTTCTTTAAGTTCCAGTTTACTCTCAAGAGCAGCGATCGCTTTTGAATGCATGGTTAGATATAATAGAAATTTGGACACGTCTGTACCGTCGAACGTCTAAAATCAATCTGAGATGTCGCCGGCGACATCGACGACAACCCCACTACAAAATCACTGAGAGACCACCCGAAAGAGTATTGTTTTGTGTTTAAAAATTACTCATATACCTATAGGAGAGAATTCAATGAGGCGGTGTTTGAATTCGCGGTAAGTAATAAAAATCCGCGTCATAATGAATTTTTTTTTCACGAGTATAGGCAAACGCTACTCAAATTTTACGAACGTTTCTTTCTATATATGGTTTGTATTCTGTAAACAGAAAAATACTTTGTACATTCGTTAGCGGTGGCGTCGGCAGTTTGCCCTCCGCCTCTAGGAAATTTAAATCGGTATGAGTGTGATATTTTTTTCGACTTTTTTCACTATCGAGTTTCGTAAAACAAAACGTGTTCACGTGCTACAATCTGAATTTAATAGCTTTACTAAGAAGTAAAGCACTCGCGTAAAAATGAATCATGGAACCGGAGCATAGTCCGAGTTTAAGAGTTATATTCTCTTTTACACGGCAGCGGCCAAAGTTGCCACTGTCGCTGTCACAGCCCCTTTGTATATGAGATAACTCTAACATCAAAATTTGCGACTGGGCCGTTTTTTCCGACAGCACCCCACCACTTTTAAGTATAGATCTGCAGAGTCTTATAAAAGAATAACGCCTACCTGACTACCCTTTTAGTGATGATGCGCACAGTAGCAAGGGTAGATCTAGCAAGCATGGAGAAGGCAAATCAGTGTGAATTGCGCGACATAATTATTAAAATTGAATCGTCATTAAGATTCGAACGATTGACTCAAAGTAACGAGGATTTTCAAATTGATAATACTTTCGTTTTACAAGCGGTTTTTATAGATATGCCGTTAGGATCCGGTGCACGTAGAAAAAGAAATTTAAATATCGATAGTGTTAAAAAGTCATCGATTATAGCCATTCAAAATGACAATATTTTGTGTTTACCGCCTGCACTTGTAGTAGGTGAAACTCACATCACGTTAAAGACTCACGATGCGGAGGAAATAAAAAATGCTTGGCGTGTCATTCGTGAGTCATGCTAGTGTTATAATACCCGACGGAGGTTGCGGAATGCGCGAGATAAAAATTTCAAGATTTTTTTTTACCCAACGGTAGCAATTGTTGTTTACGATAAAAATAATTTTGGAATCGGTGAGCCGGCTTTATTTGACGGGTGCGACGATTTGATGACGGCTGATATCAAGATTCATGGAAATATTATCCTTCTTTATGGTTCGGAAGCGCGCCACTTTGACACAATATTAAATTTAACTGGGATAGCGAAAACAAAATGTTTTTGCTCGTTTTGCAACAAACGCTACTATCACGTTGATCAACACGTATGTAAGCAAATTTGTCCAAACTGTTTCGTTTCACGTGCATGTAAACTAGAAAATATAAATACAATTAAATGCGATTCGTGCAACCGAGATTTCATTGATAAGGCTTGTTATGAAAACCACAAAAGAGACGGTTCTTACAAAAAAATAATAAAAAATTATGTGATGTTTTAAAAATGTGTAGAAAATGTTGCAAGTTGACGCATTGTAATCGCGGAAAGCACGAATACGGTGTTTTTTGGTATAGATTTTGTGGAACACGTCACAGAGTTAACGATATGTGTTATATGCGACCGATAAATGGCGATGACGGTAGAAGAAAAACTGCACAGAATCAGCCACCAACTCTAAAAAAATACCTGTTTATATTTTACGATTTCGAGACACGTTAGGATACTGCTTATCGAAATCACAGAACAACAAAAGTGCACATATCTGATCTCTGCGTAGCGCAGCAAGTGTGTACCGATTGTCTAGATTCGGACGATATGACACAATGGTGCAATACTTGTGGGATTCGCGAACAAATGATATGTATAGCGAACAACGCACGCGGGTTTGACGCGCAATTTATTTTAAAAGAGTTCACAGAGTAATCGAGCCAAGTTTTACCGACTGTTATTCTTAACGGTCAAAATATCATTACGTTGCAACTCAGGCGAACAAAGTTTATAGATAGTTTAAACTATTTTCATATGAAGTTGAGCGCGCTACCGAGCACTTTTGATTTACCTGTTATCATTAGAAAAGGTTATTTTTCGCATCTATTTAATAAGTTTGAAAATCAACATTACGTAGGCCCTCTACCCGCGGCCAAATTTTACGCACCAGATTCAATGTCAGATCGCGATAGAGATACATTTTACGATTGGTACAATGAGATTGCACCTCATTATATTTTCGACTTTGAACGAGAAATTCTTATGTATTGCCGCTCTGACGTTGAGATCTTGATACGGGGATACAGATCCTTTTATACGTGCAACCACGATCGCATCAGCTTGTTCACACGTATTTAGAAAAAAAATGTTATTACCCAATAGCATAGGTATAATTCCACCAAACGGCTATAGACGTGCCGACAGGCACTCACAGAAATCCATCGAATGGTTATTGCAGTGCGAGCGTGAAATAGGTCGAGAAATAATACACGCGGGAAGAGCTCGAGAGTTTAGGTTGAATGAGGGATTTTTAGTAGACGGGTATTTACACCCGGAAACTGCAATTGACGCTCACGACAGGGGTACAGTTTTCGAGTTCCAAGGCTGCTACACGCACGAATGTCCAAAATATTTTAAATATAATCGCGATAAAATTTCAATGTATGGTCGCTCTTTTAACGAATCTTACGAGAACACACGTGCAAAAATCGCTCGAATAAAGTCTCTCGGTTACGAAACGCGTGAAATTTGGGAGTGTGAAATCGAACGCATAAAAATGGAAAATCCAGAAATTTTTCGTTACGTATCAATCATCTGCTTATCAGTAAAGAAACTTTAAATCCGCGCGACGCATTTTACGGTGGGAGGACAGAGAATAAAATGAAAAAAAAAGAAAATGTAATCATACCGTGCAATGACGAGGCTGAAGAAGAAAAAGAATAAAGTGCAAACAATATTAAAATAAAATTTAAAGCTATAAGACGTATGTCTACTCATGATGTTGTAACGCGTGATGAAACGAAAACGTGTTGCATTGTTTTGATAAAAAGACAATACGTTTCGCAAAGTTTGTCTTTACCTTTTGGCTACAAGCACTAAATAATTAAGTTGTTATTAGATTAGATTAGATTAGATGTTTATTTTGTGCAGGACAAAAACAATAAACTACATTCAATAATAATACATATTTACAGAGATCATTAGTATAGTCAATCATATCACAGCTCGACATTGCTCGTCATTAACTTACATATATTGCACAATATTATATCTGTTGTACATCAATTACGTCATTACACTTATCACATATTCTTATCATTACAAATAATACATTTTTTTTTGAGACTAGCAAACTTCAATTTCTATTATAGTCAACATTCGTATGATTAGCGTCATTCTACATCAGATATACATGGTCCATATCCCTGGACTTACATAGCAAATAGTCGCGAATTGTCGCTTTAAATCTGCGTAGTGAGGGCAAGTGCTTAATACGTCGAGGGATCGTATTCCACAGGCGCGCACCTTGAGATTGAAAAGATTTCAACCCTGTATCGGTACGCGACGATGGAATCAAGAGCTCCCTAGAATCAGTCCTACTAGAGGTACGAGCCTGGTTTTTCTCAAAAAAGGCCGCAAGATACGTGGGTTGACCCATGTTAATAACTTTGTATAGTTGTACCGCCGCAAAATACGCCCTTCTTCCCTCAAGATCAAGCCAGTCAAGTTTACTCCTGTAGGGACTGATATGCTCATACCTTCTAACACCACATATATACCTCATACATGAATTCTGCAATCTTTGCAGTCTCATCCGGAGCTCACCTCACACATCAAGATACACTAAAGAGCAATAATCTAAATGAGACAGGACAAGAGCACTTGCAAGCCGTTTGCGTAACGCCTCGGTGGTACTGGATTGAAATGATTTAAGCCCATGTAGGACCTTATTAACCTTTCGGCTAACTGCATCCACTTGCGGTCTCCATGTTAACTTCGAATCCATGACTACACCGAGGTTAGTAACTTTGTCAAGAAAGGGAACAAAGACGTTACCCTGAATCTCTATGCCAGGCAAATCCATACTCTGTACTTTTTTAATGTTAGATTCTGACCCAAAAATAATTGCCTTCGTTTTCCCGACATTGAGACAGAGAGCGTGCACAGAAGCCCACACCGACACTGCTTTGGCCACAACCGACAAGCGTCTTATCCCCTGATGAAGGTTATCGCAAGTAACTTGAGTGTAGCTTTGCAAATCATCCGCGTATAATAAATGCGATACACTATCCGTAAGAATATCCCTCGTACTTTTAAAGCCCGATAAAACTTCCTGAAGGTCATTAATATAAAGGCTGAACAAAAGGAACTCCAAGACAGAGCCCTGTGATACGCCGAGATTGGTTGTGAGCCAATCTGAACTACCATTAGACGCCGTAACAACTTTTTGGTTATGCCCAGTAATATATGATTTTATCCATATGACTACTCCCCTGGAGAACCCCATTCTGATCAGCTTGCGTAACAACTTGGATGGCGAAATAGTGTCGAACGCCTTACTAAAATCAAATAGTAAAAGGATGGTAATTAGCCGCTTGTTATTATCTATACCGGATCGTATGTCTTCAGTCAATTTCAATAGTGCTGTCTGCGTACTATGATGCGGACGGAAACCTGTCTGAAGGGGATCGAGGATTTCTTTCGAAAACAAATAAGCTGACATTTGTTCATGCACGATCTTTTCCAGAACCTTGGAGAGAAAGCTAAGAAGGGCAATAGGACGAAAGTCCGTGACTGTAGATGGAATGGCCTTCTTTTTTAACGGTACCAAATGAGCTTTCTTCCAGGTACCAGGAAAGATCCCACTCGAGAGGGAGGCATTAAAAATGTCAGCAAGAAAAGGACCGATGACTGGAAGTGCTTTAGCAATAACACTTTGGGAAATTCCATCTTCACCCTTTGCTTGAGAAGAAAAATGCGCGACAGCTAGGACCACATCCGAATAAGTTATCTTACTAAAAGTAAAACCTTCATCACTAGCTGACGACATTATATCATTTAAATCGTACTCGCGCTCACTATCAGAAATGGATACTCCCGCAAAATGTGAACAATGAGAAGAAAGAGAAAGAAGCTGACTACTACTACTTTTAGAAATATAACCGATATTTTTGGACCAAAGTAATTTTCATCACGTTCGCAAAAATGGCTTTTTTACATACTCATTCGACGGAATGTATGACGAGTGAACTGGATCTCTTTACTCTTCCGGCAACTCAGATATCGATAGAAAGCGTGCTTACTTGAATTACAAGCCTGTGTCGTCACTCAGCGAGGAGGGGGATGCACCCTTGGAATTTGTAGTGCCATGCGCGAGCGAGCATTATATAGATCTAGCGCACACTATGCTTTACATTCAGGCATAACCGTTGATAAAGACTCTGAAAATGCTAAAGTTGCACCAGTTAATAATTTTTTGCATTCCATGTTTAATCAGATTGACGTATTTTTCAATCAAAAACTCGTTTCACCACCAAATAACGCATACCCCTACAGGGCCTACATAGAGTCACTACTCAACTATTCTGCCACAGCTAAAGAGTCGCATTTGATGTCTAGTTTATGGTACGAGGATACGGAAGACGCTTTCGAAGCTGCGCCGAATGCTGCAGTCCCCCTAGTCGTGAACAAAGGCGCTAAGAATCGTCAATATTTTACGCGCAATGGCCGCGTGTGTGACATATGCAATCATTCTTGCATCTCGACCTGCTAAATCAAGATAAAATGTTAATTAACGGTGTAAAAATGAGGATTTGCTTAGTACGAAGCAAGGACGCGTTTTGCTTAATGGATGTTTCCGATGACGATAAATTCAAAGTACTTATAAAAGAAGCAACACTCATCGTTCGCAGAGTTAAAATCAGACCGGGAGCATGCATTATCAAAAACCACAGCCAAATATCCAATCACACGTGTAGAGGTAAAATCGTGCACACTTGATGCGGGTATTCTCGGCGATGCAATTGAAAACGTCATACTCGGGCAGTTACCGAAAAGAATAATCGTTGGTTTTGTCGACAATAGAGCGTTTCACAGAAATCGGAGATTTAATCCATTAAATTTTCAAACTTTTTCAATTAATTATCTCTCTCTGTACGTCGACGGTGTACAAATTCCGAATAAACTTCTACAGCCACGATTTACAGGGCACTCTGAACTACATATAGACGCCTTTCAAACACTTTTTACCGGCACAGGCATACATTTTCTCAACGAGGGAATCGGAATTAATCGTTATAATTATTTAAGAGGTAATTTCCTTACTACTTTTGATTCACGCCTGATTTATCGGCTCACTCTGTCACGCACTGGAATCTCGTGCGCTCGATTAGTGTGCGCATAGAGGTGGGTTTTGAGCAGGTGTTCGCATCGACCATAAACTGTATTGTTTATGCAGAATACGATAATGTATTGGAGATTGACTCGAACAGGCAAATCATAACTGATTTCAATGCGTAAGACTTTAACGACTTTGACGACGACGACAACGACGACGAAAAGACTGGTGGGGACATGAGTATATTAGGCCTAAAACAAAGCACAATCAGATCAGTTTCTCGCACAGTAGACGTAGCTAATACACACACCTCTCAAAAGTTTAAATGGATTACGTTATCGTCATACAGGGATTTCGCGATGCATATAAAAACTTCTTACCGAAAGAAGTTGCAGCGATATCACTACAAAATCGCGTCATCGGATATTGGATAGTATGTGCACCATGCGGTTTTAACGATTTACCTACGGACGTGCGTCAAACTAACAATTACTGTTCGCTCGATGTGCACGATCTACAGTGGTTTGAAGGCGAAGTTTCTCTTCGCCAATTACGACGTAACTTATACAACATAGCGAGGGAAGCACGCAGATTATATGTACGAGGGAGTGAAAAAGCCGTGTATCTGGAATCAGTGATGGCACCCCGCATTATAAATGTCGAGCATTACGATGCACCGAGTTTTCAACATCTCGAGCCGGCCTTTCCAGCTGTGTTGATGTGTATAACACACAGCGCGTAAAAATTTGAGAATAAAAAAGATTTTTGCGTAATGCACAGAGCTTATCAGATCAGAAAATTGTTTTACACGCTTCTTTCAAAAGATACGCTCAGCCTGTCCGTTATTCATAGCGAGGTCTTCTACGGTGCACTTCTGGAATACCATCAACAGCAGAGAGTGAAACACCTACGATTCGCGGAAGAGGGAGAACAGGATGTAGTCGACGGAGCGATAGAAGAAGACGGTCATCGGCAAAGCGAGGAGGTCTATTACGACGAAGTGGCCGATGACGACGACGACGACGACGAAGTACCCAACGTCAAAAAGCTATATATCATTGACGAGTCGGACGACACGGATGATGAGTGCGAGTGTGTGCTCAACTGTTTAAAATGAACACGAGCCAAATAATGAGTGCCATTAGAGGGCTAAACGTCAACTCCATCGGTGTTTATGCATCAGATCACGTGCCCAAATTTTTAAATGTCCCTGCTTCTATTGTATCAATCATCGATACGTCGGATAAGCCTAGTTCGCACTGGATTGCCATTTACATCGACAAAAATAGCTACGGAAACTACTTTGACAGCTACGGCGTCGCACCTTTCTCGCATCATCATCTCAATCGACTCGGAATAAAAGAAAATGGAATAAAAGAAAATTACAAAGTGTTGATTCGCAAGTGTGCGGAGAATATTGTATTAAGTTTCTGTATAATTTGTGTAATGGTGTTTCTCTACGCTCGTTTTGTAATATCTTTTCACGAAATACGCGTAGCAACGATGCATTAGTTGCAAAATGTTATAAATATATTGTTAAACGATTAAAAAGTAAGAGGTACGTTCGTCGGCAAGTTAATGTGTTTCCGCACGAGAGCTCTATTGGAGCTGGGTGTATCAATCAATCATGTACTTCGAAAATGGAATGTTTGTCAAAATTAATTTTTTTACTTTTGTACACTTAGTATTATAAGAAATATATGTACTCTCTTTTTTTTATTTCTAAAAAATATTGTAATAAATTTAATCACATGATATTTTAATTTTGTGTGTTATACTTTTATTTTTACCCTCGACGTTCCGCTTGTTTCCTG
Source organism: Gastracanthus pulcherrimus (assembly GCA_949152435.1). Classification (NCBI taxonomy): domain Eukaryota; kingdom Metazoa; phylum Arthropoda; class Insecta; order Hymenoptera; family Pteromalidae; genus Gastracanthus; species Gastracanthus pulcherrimus. The sequence goes on along the minus strand of OX424572.1, from coordinate 149,830,154 downwards.
ATTTTTAAAAATTTACCCATACATGAATATAAATATGTAGTTATTGTTTCTTAAATAATTTATGTTCTGCAATAAAACATTAATTTAAACTTTTTGATTTTTATTATACTTTTTAACATTTTAAGACGTACTTTTATTTAAAAAAAAAAGAATACCGGATATTTTTTAACGATAACTTATTTATGTGTTTTGTTTCACAGATGTACTTATTTCTTATTAAAACAAAAAATATTAAAATTAAAATAAAATTTTTAAGATATGTGTCTCCTTTGACTAAACAATTATTTAAATAATTAAGGATTGTATTAAATTTTTATGTGCGTATTTCGTAGAACACAGTTGACCGTTGACACATTAAATGGTATTGTACGGAGAAAATTTATTTAAACTTTCTGCTTTATTATTTTATCGAGAAAAAGTTTGCAACGGAATTCCTCCCTCTTAGGGTGGCAAACTCATATTCGCGATTGGCTGTTTAATAATTAACATCCGTTTTTTACCCAATATTCGCACTAGCGGTGGTAGGGATAGCAGGATATAAGAAACGGTGTTTCGAGCATCGACTACAGTCGCTTACCAGCAGCCACTCTGCTCGTGTACAGTAGTTGCGAAAAAATATACATCAATTTTAAAAAATGGCTAACAACGAGAACGCTGCACCCATCTGCAAAGCTGCATCGAAGACCCTTTCTAATTTGCTGCTGCTACTAAGTACTTACGCACTCAATAGATCTCACTCAGCAGGCTCGCGGTACGTGACGCTGGATACGAGCAGCTGGGAGCTTTTCATCGATCAAATGGAGGCTATGAGTGCGTACTTAAAAAACTCATATACATTCTATCAAGATTTCGGAAAGCCATGCAAGATTTTCTTCCCCAATGGCGACCTCAATTTTACGATGGCTTACGGCTCGAGAGCAATAGCCCTCGACGAGAGACCACCCGCTGACGGTTCGCCTACAAAACTCAACAATATAGGTCAGCCGTACGAGGCGCAGCTATACGAGGTTATGGAAGCAACCACTACATTCGAACCGCCCGCCAAAAAGAAGAAGAAGAACGATAATCTACCAAGCATCGTCATACGCGCCTTAAACATGTTGAAGAGAGTGCTACTTTTGTTAATCGTGCTGTCGAATATATTCTAGATTTTTTGAAAAGTGAATTAAAAAAAGAAGATGAGACGAATGCTAAAAATATTCTCAAAGAATTGAATACTTTCGCGCAATATTACGCTATTCGCAAAGCCGAAATTGAAAGTAGAGTGCAAACGAGTATGGAAATGGTAATTTTTAATCTCGACACACTGAATATTGTATTAATGGAATTATTTGCTTATTGTCTACCTTTAATTGCAACAAATTTATCCGAAATTATGTTTCCTTCGTAAAATATATTTATAAAAAGAACTTGTACACTATCAAAATAAAATAAAAGCAAAAATTGTAAAACAGAGAAACAACTCATTTTACCTCAACCATAACCTTTTACTTTTCCCCTTATTTTTAACACATTTACATATACTTTTATAAAATTAATAATACATACACACACACACACAGTCAAGGTGTGTGTGTTTTTCTCTGTTCGCGTACGCACTATGAGAGCATTCACGGTATACTACATTACTACTCTTTCAAGAAAACGCATAAAATGTGAGATGTAGAAAAATTTAGTAGGGCTGGAGGGCTCGTTGACGAAGCACTCGCTTCAGTTTTGCTTTGGTCGCTCTGTAGTTCGGAAGCTTTTAAAAAAAATGTCTTACTGCGCTAACGAAGAGTGTGTACTAGCTGATCTACGTTTAAAAGACAGACTAGAAGGATTCTCATGGATCCAAAGTGTTAAAAATATCAACAATATGTATCGAGAAGAGAGCAGAACTATGCTGAAATACTTGAAGAACGTACTACCAAGTTATCTTGTGGAAATGCGTGAACAGATCGCGAGATATTTCACATCGGGTGTTTAAATAGTGCCTGCGTATATGGTACGCGGTATTTTGTTAATGACACAGTCTGAAACAGATATGCTCGTATATATTTTCGAGCAATCGAAAATATAAAGATCAGGCACAATAGGATACTCAAGTAAGATTTACGTGCAAACACAATCAAAGAAGATACACAATTAAAGCGCCATTCAGATTTTTTATAGCATTGGCGCGGACAATTGATGTTAAAGAAATATCTTTAACAGAAGAGAACGATGAGTATAACTGCCTGATATTAAAAAAAAGTGTCATAAAAAAGTGTGTTTTTATAAAACGTAAATTTTTAAATATTTTAATATAAAATAATTTTTGTAATAAATTTTAAGTTTTTACAATAATAAAAATAATTAATTAATTAATTCTTATTACAATATAAAAATGTTATTGTGCTTCAATCCTTCACAGGTCAACGGAAGTACATAGTTTTAGTTTCTCTCTCTTTCTCACACACTCGTGTAGTAATTAATCCCCGAAGTTGAAATTTAGAGTAAGCTTCGCGGCAACGTGTCGTAGGATATCTCTCTCTCTTTCTCTCTCTCTCTCTCTCTCTCTCTCTCTCTCTCTCTCTTTCTTTCTCTCCAGCTCTCCTGCCTACGCAGCTCCGTCGCTGCCAGTCGATGCCGCAGCCACCGGTCCGTCGGCTAGGCGCTGCGGAGGTGAACCCCGCGCGCTATGCACGTTCTCTCTTTCTTCTTCTTCTTCTTCTTCTTCCTCACTGCACGAAGCTGCCGGCCTCAGCTCCCTCGGACAGAGGGGGACCATGCGCGCTATGCTCTCTCTCTCTCTCGCACTCTCTCTTCGTCTTTCTCGCTGCTCCCACCTACACTCAAGAATCCCGTTTCGCTACAGCAGTCGGGCCTAGGTAGAGGTGAGCGCCGATTGGCGCCTGGCTTATATATATATATATATATATATTGAGTAGCCGTCTCGCTACTCCAACATTGCGGATTGAGATGCGCGTTATGTCTCCGTAAATAAACAATAAAAACATTTTGTGTCGGCGGGTAATTACTTTAAGTTTTACGGTTTTTTAATTGAATGTTTATATAAACAAACAAATAAAAAACAGTTAACGTCCCATTAATTAATTGTTTACACGCCCCCCATATACGCGCCGCATACTCTTGCTAGAAACTTTTTTAGTTCTTCTCTACTATATCTGTTAAGCGTATACTGATTCATGGATTTGTGCACTGACCGTAGGATTCCAAAGAAATAAATGGATTAAACGGACTGATTCCTTTTGGTAAATGACTTAAATACCTGTGATTTTGGTATTTAAATAATTATTGGATAAAATCAATATGGATTTTGATTTGAATTTTTAATAAATTTATTGACGTAATTAACCTGATTACGTGAATCGTTTAGCGGATTCAATATGGCGCTTATAATGATTGAATATTACTTCATTTAAGTAATCAAAACAAGGATCACGCAGTAATCAAACTTATCCTAAAAACCTTTAGTTGGGATATTCTGTTAATTTACTTTCTCGTTATTTCGACATGGTCTAATGTTTTTTCGTACTATATCCATTTATAACTTAATATTACTCGATGTGGAAATATTTTCGAAGGAATCTGGTGATCCAATAAATGGTTATACCGATTGCTTTTCGTTAATCTTATGTACAAAGCAGAATTCTGCCTGTTTTTTAGGAAGTTGTCAAAACTGTGGTAATTTTTTAAGATTTGAAGAATATGTATCTTCTGTACTATACGAAAATAAGATTGAAGAATTAATTTTCAGTATCTGGCAGTCAACAGATAAATGTACTTTAATAAAAGAATGTCTTTCGGTGGATGATTTTATTTCCGAATTGTCTTTAAGTTTAAAAAACTTATACCACATCATTTTATCGCAAAAAAACAATCGAAATATATAAAAGATCTGAAAACAATTTACAGGAGAACAAAGGATTGCTGCTCAACAATTTAATTTTATCAATGCTCAGTGTACAATAGATGTTGCAATACTATATTACAGAGAAGATAATGAAATAAGGCATTGTAGTTTTATAGCACTTTCTGAATGTACTGCTGAAATAAAGAAAAGATTTCCGAAAATGAATAAGATTATATACGTCACAGATGGTGCAAAGCAGCACTATTAAAAACAGATATCAAATGATAAACTTGGTAAATCATCAGTTAAATTTTCAAATAACGGCAGAGTGGCATTTCCATGCTACTGTTCATGGAAAGGGTTCATGTGACGGAGTAGGGGCCGTGTTAAAAAGAGAAGCTACTCGTACCAGCTTGCAGGCCAAAGCTACGGACGGCTTTTTAAATTCAAAACTACTTTCTGACTAAGCGAGACAAAAGTTCCAAACAATAACATTCTTTCACCAGTCCCAAAAAGACTATGAAAAATCATCAAGATCACTAAAGAAAAGATTCTCAACTGCACCATTTGTTACAACAATTTCAGAAGGACACGCGTTTATAGTTTTTTCCGACAAAAAAATTACTGTGTTTAGATTCTCTAATGTATCAACGCCATTATCAATAATACAATATTAATAATTGAATTTTAAAAATGTTAAACAAAATAATACAAATATACAAAAAATGACAATAATTAAAAAATTAAAAACTTAAAAAAAATTAGAAATAACAAAATAAAAAAAAAAGAAAGTAATGCGGACTTTGTAATAAAGACAGTCTTAACCCTGTAAAATGCAGAGAGCGTTCATAAGAATCAATAAAAAAGTTGCATAATAACTATGTATCAGTAAGCAGTTATTTTAATTGAATATACTTGAGTAGAAGTAAACGAATAAAATTTAGCTTCGTGTTAATATTCAGCGACTCAAAATTCATAAAAATAGTCTCCGTCGATGATGTTCCTCAATAGACTTACCTCTCAACCGCGGGAAACAGCAATTTTGGGTGTATTTTGAGGTTAGGGACGAACGCTTGAGGTATCGGTAAAAAAGAGGGTCGGATTCGTGTTCAGCAGCTGAAAATACATAAAAATACGATCTGTCAATAATTTTCCTCACGTAGATCACAGAACCTACCTCTCAACAGCGTGAAACAGCAATTTTGGGGTGTTTCATGAGGTTAGGAACGAACGCTTGAGGTATCGATACAAAAAGAGGGTCGGATTCGTGTTCAGCAACTCAAAATACATAAAAATACGCTCTGTCAATAATTTTCCTCACGTAGATCACAGGACCTACCGCTTAACCGCGTGAAACAACAATTTTGGGGTGTTTTTTGAGGTATCGGTAAAAAAGAGGGTCGGATTCGTGTTCAGCAGCTCAAAATACATAAAAATAGTCGTTGCTTGGAATTTTTCGGAATTCTTGTGATTTTTAACAGCTTGACCATTGCGTAAAGTAGTATTTCTTTAAGGTTAGGGAACGCACAGCTCCGTTAGAAAACGAAATCTGACATTCCTGCCAAATTTCTTGATTCCTCGTGTGGAGAAACCGACGGCGCAAGGCAACACGCTTGTTATATAGCTCCTTAAGTTCCAAATTAACCCACGATGGTTGTACACTCTTTTTCGGCCGAAACTCTTTAGCTGGAGCTACTTTATCTAACACCTTCATGATATTTACACCCAGATGTTCTAAACGAGTGTCCACGTCCGCATCCGAACAATTGATGGACGACCAATCGTACTCTTGCAGGAGAGGCAGAAGCTCTTTCTGCTTTATTGCCTTAAAATTACGGTACGAGAAGTTACTTATGATCGGAGTTTTAGTTGTTGGGAGGTCAATAGTCACGTCAATGATGTTATGTCGATTTGGTAAGTTCGCTACCAAAGTGTTCGAGCCAAGTATGACGTCGTCATTGTCAATAAAAATTACATCTATCGATGTGCGAGTCTCTTTGGCATGATGAGTCTCGTCGTAATTAACTAGTTTCATGTTAAGGCTACATGCTAGCTGCCTAATAAAATCTGATTCCGCTGATGTTGATAGCATGTTTGCGTTCAGATCACCCATAATAATGCGATCTGTGGCAAGGATCCCTGTTGCACACTACACATCAAGTATTCAGGAGCGAGCGGCTTACCCTCATCCTGCACTGTTGAGGAGGAACACAATACTGTGGTTTTGCATGAATTGTGGACATACAGGAGAACCCCACCACCTTTCCTATTCCTGTCCTGTCTGATGATGGAATAACCGTCGATCTGAACGTAACCATCCCCGATACTTGGCCCGAGACGCGACTCAGCAATGCCGAAAAGATGATAGAAGGGATGAGCAAGTAGGAATTGGCTAAAAGCAGTTATGTGTTTCTTTAGCGAGTTTACATTTAGAAAGCCTGCTCTAAATTCCTCACAATATGCCTCTTTGACTCGTAGACCATCTAGTCAATCTACTGCTACATTTGCTACTACATCAATAGCAATGACGTGTGACGAACTCAAAGCAGTTATTTTATTATATTTTTGTGCGTTAGCCTTATCAATCGCCATAGGGTCAATTTTAGCAGTTCTGAAAGACACTGCGATTGCTTGCAGGTCAAGCGCAGTAGATACTGAGTGCGATGTTTCGCCATCTCGGAACTTGGCCAGGAAACGACCTCCTCTATGACAAAAATGTTTAAAATGCAGTCCATGAGCAACTGCTTTTAAACTTTTGAACTGAGTAAACTTATCTTTAGTCAAAAATTCATTAATAAAAATTTTCCCACTACTCACGTTATCAATTGTTTCCTGATCAAGTCCCGAGAAATAAACGTCTCCTTTACTATATCTCGTACATCTATGCTTAGAGAACATCACGTTTCTTACTAGACTGCTGCTAGAAAGCCGGACAACCCACGGATTGCGGCCCCTACTATGGGTGTTGGCCGATGGTGTGGCTGGGATTTACCCGTCTGATCGGAGTAAGCGTATAGACACAATGTCATCCCTCTCAATGGACGGGACAACTGTGGAGAGGACAGTGTGGATTAGAGCCGCACGTTGTTTATCAGTACCGTCAAAGGTATTAGAAATAATTAATTCTTCCGAGCCCTCTACATAATTTGTCCTATTCATGGGAGAACAATACCGATTAGAGGGGTCATCTAACATGTGGCGACGCTCTCTGGATTGACGCCGATAGTGTTGCGTTCGAAACCCGTCAAGAGATGGTTCGACCATCTCTCGATAGCGGGGTGAGACCCGACGGGGCAGCATGTACACCCGCACGGACGACAATAGTACGGTCATCGTTTCTATTATTTATTTTCGCATTATAAGGACTAGCCTTACTACTACGACTATCCTTACAACTATGACTATTCTTAATACTACTATTATAATTACTATTATTACTATTATTATTAGCGTCTAAAAACTGGGCAGATTTGTCTAAGTCCTTGAGTGACACAAATATTTGAGAATCGTCGGTGTTGACGCATTTTTTACCACTCTCACCGCGCTGCTGCTCAGTACTCTCGACCAATGTTGAGATTTTAGGGAGTAAGGAGTTAATTTGATCTTTAAGAACTCTGTTTTCTTGAAGCAGCTGCAATCGATCATTGTGCAGCCCTTCCAGCTTAGAAGACTGCGCAGCAATTTTCTCTTTAAGTGACGAAAACTTAACAGCCAGACCATCAATCAGCCCCTCTGTTGCTGGGACGGGAGTTGAGACTGTTCCGATAGCATCAATTTTCCCCACTAGAAGAGACTTAAGATCACCTACTGCTGTTTCAAGCAAATCAAATTGATTGGTAAATAAATTAAGCATCGATGAAGGCAGCATACAATAACGGATAGCGTTTAGATCTAAGTTACAGTTAGTCTCAATATTTTTTTCTTCTTTATCTGCTACGGTTTTGATGGACGGGACAAATGGCGTTGGCGCGGAAATATGTTTGTCCGTTAATTTCTTAATATCCTTGAGGGACTCATCTGCACTTTCAACATCTAGAATTAATTTATTATCATTTTTTTCCGTTTGATTCACTGCTACCGGTGTTACTGAAATTATCTGGACTATTCGATTTTTCTACTTTACATTTTAGACATCTATATTTATTTCCGCTTGCTGGCGTCCAGTCATGACACAAATTGTGATACGGTTTATTGCAGTCCTTACATCTACGCATAAATGAATTAGGCATTGTAATTTTTTTGCATTTCTGGCACGAAGACGCCATACTTAACAAGATAAATAAAAGAAGTAATATAATGCTAAATAAAACCAGAACTTGTTAAACTGAATTAAATAATAATGCTGCGTATCACATGAGATGAAAGAAAAAAAATAAAAAATAATTGCACATGTAGAGTCTTTGAAAAAAAAAAATTCAACAATTTACATTTTTTGTAAATGTTGCGTTACATTAATATTATTTTAAAATTTGAATTTTCAAATTTTTGCGCGCATTGTTTCGTTGCAGAATTATAAAAATATTTATATATTCGCACGCAAGTGTGGATCAGTGCTGCCTGCTGCAGCAAGGGATAATGCGTTGCCAACTGCCGAGTACCATCCGTTAGCGGCGATGGTGCTGCGCCCTGGTGGCGAAAATGAAAAGCTCCGACCAGGCGGCGACAGCAAAGTCCCGGAAAAATTGCGCGGGAAAGAGTAAGAGAGGAGAGTGAGATATATACGAGGTCTGTCCCAAAAGTATCCGACCTACGTTCATATCTTCGCGCGGAGAGATTCAGGCGACCTCTGGAGGGTACGAACGTCACCAGCAACTCCTAACCTTCTCGTCAGTAGCCTGAGATATCGATGAAGCGTGTATTTGTTTACAACGACTTTTTTGCGTTCGTCGCAATTTGCTTATTTCTAAAAATGGTAGAACGAACCGAACAGCGAATTTGCATAAAATTTTTCTTTAATCTCGGTAAAAGTTGTGCGGAAACTATTGAAATGTTGCAAAAGGCCTTTAAAGATGAGTGTATGGGCAAAACACAAATAAAAGAGTGGTATCGGCGGTTCAAAAGTGGCCGCACATCTGTTGACAGTGATCCTCGTTCTGGTCGACCTTCGACGGGAACATCGTCGGATAATGTCGAGCGTGTGCGTGTCGCAGTTGAACAAGATCGTCGTTTGACTGTGAGAGAACTGGAAGATGAACTTGGAATACCAAAAAGTACTGTTTGGCGAATTTTAACCGAGAATTTGGGAAACCGGTGACTGGATTCTTCATCACGACAATGCTCCAGCGCACGCATCAAACCTTGTGCAGCAGTATTTATTGAAACACAGTGTTGCGCAGCTCCGTCAGCCTCCATACAGTCCTGATATAGCTCTCTGCGACTTTTGGCTGTTTCATCGATTGAAAATATCGCTTAAAGGACATCGATTCGACAATAAACAGACTGTTGAAACTAATGCGACGAATGCACTAAAGGCGATTCCGAAGTCTGACTTTCAAGAGTGCTTTAATAAGTGGAAACATCGATATGAGCGTCTTGTTCAATCAAATGGGGACTGCTTTGAAGGATGCCACCCCTCGGATGACGAAGAATAAATCAAGCGCCGAGAAATAGAGGTAGGTCGGATACTTTTGGGACAGACCTCGTATATATATATATATATATATATATATATATATATATATATATATATATATATATACTCTAACCTCTATAATTACTTGCTTTTACTCTTCTCCTCCTCTTCGGTAAGATTTCCGACTGACTCCTCCGGAGTAATGCGAGATCACCTGCTCTCATTGGATTAAAAGACGTGAATGAGATATAGCCAAGATGAAAAACAGCGTTCTCCTGCACCTTATATAGTGATTGTATTTTAAGATTATGTTTGACACTCTTTAGCGGAAATCCCTCCAGGCTCAAATAAAAAACAGAAAGGTGTGGTTTTTTGGCGTCAGCGTGCGAGCCTAGTAGAGGATCCTTTCCACTATAAAAGAATCACTCCTCAGAGTGAGAAACTATAAGTATATTATGAAATGGCTACAGGTGATGTCACTTCAACTTACCAAAGGTGGTGCACAATCGTCATTAATCACACCTAGTAATTGGAAAACAAAAAATGTTTGTTGAAAAGTTTATAATAATATTAATTATAATTCTTCTATTAATAGGGTTATATTATTATGTTGATTAGAAATCTGAGTATCACTGATGGATTATGTAACGATACAAAACTAAAAATAATAACAGTATTTGAATACAATATAGAAGCAGAGATAATAACAAGTGAAAAAATTGGAGATAGAGTTTTTATTCCAAGAATAACTTCAAATACTAGAGAATCATCAACATTACCATTTATTCTCTACAGAAAACAATTTGCCATTGTATTAACATTCGCTATGACTATTAATAATTCTCAAAGTCAGAGTTTTGATCAAAAAGGAATAATTATAGGAAGACCTTAAATTTCTCATGGCGAATTATACATAACTTTATCCAGATTATGACAATAATTTTAGCTATTAAAGTCAAGATTTTTGCGCCGCACATACAGGCTTTAACATTATGTTTATTCGCGGCTTTAAATAAAGTACGACACAGGAAATTACAGGAAATTAGGATAAAAACATGAACACTTGAAGTTTATTCAAATTATATTACAATTGTGTTGAGCACAAGCTGCGCGAACTCGCAGCGCGATTTTGCAAGTGTTCTATCGACACATAGAATGATATATAAATCTAAACTAAATACGGTAAAACGGCGGTACGGTGAGGAACGGTATATGTTCGAGAGGGGAAGAAATTAGTACTCAGGGACGCGAATTCTACAGAATATACGGCGGTGAAATACGAATACAAATGGAAGACACGCGGCGCGATGATCGACAAACGCACGCGACGCTAGATTTCCAATATATATATACTTAATAAGCAAAATATACTTAATAAGCATTGTTCGCGCCAAGGCGTTGTGCAGGTCGCGTGCTGGCCCTGCGATCAGCGCGGCGGAAGCGCCCTCTTCAGCTCAGGCGCCCGCCTGACGGGTAGATGGCAGACTGAGCTCAGTTGCGCTCCGGACTCCCACCAGACTGGTCCTGTCGAGACGGCTTCGCTTTGGGTGCAGGTTCTTACGGTTGAGGGAGTAGGTGTCACTATTTTTTCGACTCTCTCTCCCTCATTCTGTACATGCGTCTTTTGCACGGGAAATCGGCTGGGAGAAACGACGAGTATCTTGGATAGCTCCCTCCCTTTGATTCCCAGACACATGTGCTGTTTGAGTAGGAAACGAGTCGGAGAGTGCGCGTCGTGTGCGTGCGGCGCGCGGGATTCCTAGTGCTTTCTCTCTCCCTTCGACGGCCCAGATGGAGCCTGTACGCGGAGCGAGTTAAAGAGCGCGTGTCGCATGCGTGCGGCGCGCATTTTTCTCAGTGCTCTCTCTCTCCCTCCAGCGGCCCAGGTGGGACCTGCGCGCGGATCGAGTTAGAGAGCGCGCGTCGCATGCGTGCGGCGTGCGTGTTTGTTACTGCTCTCTCTCTCCATACTTGTAGACAGTAATGACGTAATCATGGAACATACAAACCGCGATACAAGTTGGCCTAGCAAACATAACATCATCGATGTTGCCATAGATGTACATGCATCTTCTCTATACGAGGAACCTTTCTCGTAGAGAGATTATAAGAGCATTGATCCATTAGAACTGCAGTCTATTTTATCGAGTTATGATTGGTCTATTCTGAATGCGCGTGATGTAGACCTGGATTCAGCGCTGGACTGCCTTAATTGAGCATATCAGTCCCTACAGGAGTAAACTTGGCTGGATTGATCTTGAGGGAAGAAGGGCGTATGTTGCGGCGGCACAACTATACAAAGTTATTAACATGAGTCAACCCACGTATCTTGCAGCCCTTTTGCAAAAAAAACAGGCTCGGACCTCTAGAAGGGCGGATTCTAGGGAGCTCTCGATTCCATCGTCGCGTACTGATACAGGGTTGAAATCTTTTCAATCTCAAGGTGCGCGCCTATGGAATACGATCCCTCGACGTATTAAGCATTTGCCTTCACATGTCTTGGTCTGGATAAGATCTTATATATTAGGTAGAAGACAAACTGTTGTAACAAGCTCTGACATCAAATCATCTTGGCTCTCCACAAATCTTGGAGTGCCTCAGGGGTCAGTGTTAGGACCCTTGCTGTTCTGTCTTTATATAAACGACATCAAAGAGCTTTTCGTCGACCTGAATAAAGAACTAGATAATGACGATTCAAGACGCATGAAACATCTACTATACGCAGACGACCTACATATTTATATTCAAATAGACCCGGAAACATCGCGGAAGGTGTAAATATGTTATCCCGTGCTGCGCGAGCGATTGCTAGTTGGGCCGATGGCGTTACCCTTTAGACTGAATAAGACCAAGACTAAAGCTATTGTTTGCGGATCATGCAGATACATCAACGTTCTTGAGTCACCAGGTATGCCGGAAATCAGTCTGGGAGATGGCGTTTTTGTCCCATTTTCGCAAACTGTTACGAACCTGGGTGTTATTCTTGATTCTAAGCACACGTGGAAGCCACACGTGGATATGGTCGCAAAAAAGGTTAACCGAGTATTGTACAACTTGAAGTTTTTTAGAAAGTATACCACCCAAGATCTGTGCAGGCACCTGGCAATGGCTCTAGTTTTTCCGCACCTTGACTGCTGTTCTGTAGTTTACCTTGACGCGTCACTAGAATTACGTAGCCGACTGCAGAGACTCCAAAATTCATGTGTGCGATATGTACTAGGTGTTAGGAAGGACGAGCATATCACCCCTTACAGGAAACAATTAGGATGGACAAGAATAGACTCGAGAAACGCGGTTTTCATGGCGATCACCGTCTACAAAATAATTCAAATCAAAGAACCAGTTTACTTGAGATCTCTTTTTAAGAAAAATTAACTCAACACAAAAGGTGCGCATTTGTGGAACTCACTCTCTTTTGCCATTCGAACTTTACCATCATTAATAGCTTTTAAGGGGGCCTGCGGCGGCTCAGTCGGTAGAGTGTCGGATTCCCACGTCGGTGACCCGCGTTCGAATCCTAGTCTCTGCCGATTGATACAAGCACCTCTGTAAAAATCACATGTGCTTTGTTTACAAACACACCGCAGACCCCCGTCATCGATTAGCACCACATGGGAGCACAAACATGGCGACGTTAAAAAAAAAATTATTTATTTATCTATTTATTTATTTATTTATTTATTTGTTTATTTATTTTACTGATCGACAAGAACAACAACTTAAAAAAGAAATATGCAAGTATTTATTAGTATGAGTAACGTAAGAAATTGTTAAATGCATGTATGTAATTTTAATTATATGACTGATAGATTTGATGACTAAATTATGAATTATGTTTACTTTTTTTATGATAGTGTGCAATATTTTATGTCGAGCTGACTTCGAGTACGTGCAACCTTATTTGATGTTTAGTAATGATATGATATTTTATGTAATCTAACGATGTGATATTCTCATGAAATTATATGTGATATTATTTTATACTAAGAATTAAATGTAAACCACATTTTGTAATATTTACAAATAAACATTATATCTATCTATCTATCTATCCCTCCGGCGGCCCAGGTGGGACCTGCGCACGGAGCGAGTCAGAGAGCGCGCGTCGCATGCGTGCGGCGCGCGTGTTTCCTAATGCTCTCTCTCCCTTCAGCGGCCCGAGTGAAGCCTGCGCGCGGTGCATGCGTGCGGCGCGCGTGTTTCTTAATGCTCTCTGTCTCTCCCTTCAGCGGTCCGGGTGAAGCCTGCGCGCGGAGCAGGTTGGAGAGTGCAGATGTGCCTGATGCGTTAGACCTCGTTCTTACGTTTGACTTTGTTTTCAATTCTTGATACACGTCGGCGCGAGGGCTCTTGAAAATGGATCAGCTGGCGCGACAAGAGAGTTTGTCCGAATCAATTATTAACTTCAAAGAAGACATGCTGCGAGTAATTCCCAATTCAACCAAGTGATTGGTTACGGCCCATGTTCAATCCCTGCTGGAGATGGGTACCACATTCAGGCGACGGCATGAGTCTCCTTCGAAAACGGAGAACACTCCGCACTAACTATCATACGTCGAACGTGTACGCGGTAACACAACGCGAATACAATGCAAATCTTGGTTATTTATATGACGAACGGACGTGTTTAGTAACTCCAGCACAACAGCCCTCTGAAGCTGTCGGAAGCTCTCAGTCTTACCTGCCGAAAATAAACCTTCCCCGATTCTCAGGATGTCAGGAAGAATGGGAACTATTTCGAGACCGCTTCATCTCGCTGGCTGGGTAGGAGAAATCTTTGACCGAAGTTCAGAAACTTCATTACCTCAAAAAATCCGTTGATGGTGACGCTAAAGCCGCCTTAGAGCAAATTGCAACCACGGAGGCAAATTACAATACAGCCTGGCAGATCTTACTCAAGCGGTATGACAATCCGCGTCTGCTGATCATGCGTCATTTAAGTGCACTTACAATATTATGAACTATCGAGGGGGAAGACTCAAGTGCACTTCAAAACGTGCTAGATGTCGTTTCCTCTCGAAGAGAATCCCTCTTAAAACTAGGTCGACCGATTGAACAATGGGATGACAGTTTTGTATTTTGCATAAAAATGCAACACAAGCTCTAGACGTGGCCATGCGCAAGGATTGGGAGAATTCCATAGGACCTCAAGAGCCACTCCCTACATATGATCTCCTTTCGAATTTTCTACAGGGTCGTATACGAGCCTTAAAGACGAGCGAGTGTGCCAAAGTTTTGTCGACAGGGAACTCCTCCCGTCTCGCTACCTCGACACGTAGATCGCGTTTACAGCTCCGATCTCTGGGTACGTCCGTTTCCGATAAGCTACCGTCTTCGAACTGCCCAGTCTGCGGTGAACAACATCACGTCACGCGTTGTGAAAGATTTTTTAAATCTAATGCAGAGCAGCGTCAATGTGTGGCCCAGCCCTCACGTCTGTGCTTTTCTTGTTTGCAGACAGGTCGCCGGTCAACTGCCTGTTCTTCCGGTCGCCTCTGCAAAGAATGTAAGGCACCCCATCATACCCTTTTGCACCAGACTACGAAAAGGCCTGCTCAAGATCATATTGATGGAGGAAGGACGAAGTGGTGTCGAGAAGGAAGGGACGTTTAAAGCACCGTCACCAGTCAGAACGAGCTCCCATCAACAAGAGAATGACTAGTATTGTTAGCCACCACACGGGTATCTCTGATTCCCGTAGGTGGACGAAGATTATATGCAAGAGGACTCCTTGATTCTGGATCAGAAGTCAGCTTTATCTGAAACGCCTTAGCTCAGCGACTGGGTGTAATTCACGAGAAGGTAAATATTGACATTAGCGCGATCGGAGGGCATCGGGTGGACTCCTCTCGTCGAAGAGCGAGGTTGACTATGATCACCCGAGTCGGTCAACAGCAATTCTTCGCGTACATTATTCGTCATCTAGGCATCAGAATCTCCCGACAGGAAGTGTAGGATCTCGACTGGTCAACTATTCATGGCTTGGATTTGACCAACCCTGATTTCCAAAAACCAAAGGAGATTAATCTCCTGATTGGAGTTGACGTTTACGGATCACTACTCCTCAATGGCTTGCAGCGAGGGTCTCATGGAATGCCAGTAGCTCAACGAACAACGCTGGGTTGGGTTATAACAGGAACCTTAAATCATTTAGAGACTTACGAATCTGAGAAATCTAGTTTTTCTCTCAGCTTACGGTTAAATGACACCCTGTCAAATGAGATACTCAGAAAGTTCTGGGAACTCGAGGATTTTCCGGAGGAACCACAGCGCTCGAAGGATGACCAAGAATGCGAGATATTCGAGGAGGGTCACCAGCGTTCTGAGGTTGGAAGATACATCGTACGCCTCCCTCTGAAGCTCTCCATCGGCCACGAGCTCGGTGATACGTTGAGGAGCGTTCAGCGTCTAATGACCCGACTCCGACAACGCTTATCAGAAGACTCTGGCCTACAGATTGAATATTCGACGTTTATGCGGAATTATGAGCACGCAGGATATATGCGTCGAATCCCACACCTAAAAGGGATGGATTATCGAAACCTCAGTATTATTTCCCTCATCACGGTGTGTGGCAAAGGGCGGACGATGAAGGAAATTAAGGGTCGTCTTTAATGCTTCCTTCAAATCATCATCAGGATCATCACCGAACGATCATCTCTATACCGGTTCTGCTCTACAAAGAGATCTGAATGTCGGTCATATTACGATGGATGTTTCACCAGATTGTGTTTCGCACCGACATCGGACAGATGTACCGGCAGATCCGGATTGATGACCGTGACCTTGATTTGCAGCGCATAATATGGCAACCCGAAGAAGATGAAGAAGCCAGCCACTATCAATTACTGACTGTCACCTACGGAACATCCTGCGCTCCATACCTTGCCATTCGAACATTGTTGCAATTAACTGAAGATGGGGATTCGAACTTCCCTTTAGCCCCGAAAGTCCTGCGCACTGACACCTATGTCGATGACACAGTGACGAAAGCCCATGATCTGTCTTCTGCTCAAACTCTCCGAGATGAACTTATCCAGTTACTAAATTCAAGAGGCTTCCCTTTGAGGAAATGAGTATTAAATCACCCTGTAGTTATGGAAGGCTTATCGGAATAGGTTCGACTTCGCCCTCACTGGAAGGACTTTGTCACCGACGGTCCTGTGCATGCCTTAGTGATAGCCTGGGACCCAGTGCGGGATGAGATGTGCTTCACCGTGCCTGACCTCACGTCTCCAGATTCACCCACGAAACATCAAGTCCTGTCCAACATCGCCAGATTATTAGATCCCATAGGTTGGCTCAGTCCATTTGTAATCAAGGCTAAAATTCTCCTGCAGGACTTATGGAAACGAAAGGTTGGATGGGACGAAATTCTTGCACCCGATCTCATGAAACGTTGGAGAGAATTTCAAGCCTGCTTTCAAACAATTTCGGACATTCGGATTCCTCGTTGGATCGGCACTAAGTTTAATGACGACATTGAAATTCACAGTTTTGCTGACGCAAGTTAGCACGCGTATGCGGCTGTGGTATACATTAAAGTACACAGTTCGGACAGCCTCGTATGCCCGAAGATTCTGGTCTCAAATACTAAAGTGGCTCCACTCAAGACCGTAATGATTCCCCGATTGAAACTCTCCACTGCTGTACTACTTGTTCGTCTTCTTCGAAAGGTGATGAAGAATCTAGATCACAACATCCAATGCGTCCGCGCATGGTCAGACTCCACCATAGTATTAGCATGGTTGGCAGCTGAACCCTCAAAGTGGACAACGTTTGTCAGGAATCGAGTCTCGAAAATTCAGACGAGTGCATAGGGCACCGTCTGGGATCACATATCGTCATCGGAGAACCCTGCTGACATCGCGTCGCGTGGAAAGGACATTCATGACCTAACCGGCAACACCGTTTGATGGCACGGCCCCCCGTGGTTGTGGTTACCGTCTTCAGAGTAGCCTTTCAATGGCAAGTCCACGGCTTTGCGCGAAACATCCGAAGAGGCCCGTAACCTCGTTTATTTCCGGGTCCAGGTAGTTGATGACATGACTTCTCGATATTCCTCATTAACTGAGCTCACCTAGATTGTGGCCCGATGCCTACGCTTCGGTGGACGACGTCAAACTCAGAGATGTTCATCAATGAGTGATCCTCTGAGTTAAACAGAATTAAATGAGGCATTCATCCGATGCGCTCGTCTCTCTCAGCAGGTAGATTTTGCTCCGGATATTCGTTTACTTCAGCGGGGAGAAACACCAGGTAAACGAAGTGCGCTGCATAGGCTTGGTCCTTTCTTAGACCATGATGGGACGCTCAGAGTCGGAGGCAGACTTCACAACGCACCCTTGCCTTATTTCGAGCGCCATCCCATTATCATTTCAGGGAATTCTCACCTGTTGAGGCTGATTCTTGAATGGGCTCACAAGACTGCTATGCACGGCGGTGTAACGCTCACGTACGCTTTAGCCCTTCGATGAGCTTGGATCCTCGGAGGACGCCAAAAGGCTCGTGCACTGGTGCAAATGTGTTTTACCTACGTGCGTCACTGAAGCCAGGTGGCAACCCAAATGATGGGATCTCTTCCTTGTGAAAGAATTGAATCATCAAAACCCTTCTCCAAGGTTGGTGTTGACTATGCCGGTCCTCTGTACATTAAAACCACCAAGGGGCGAGGCTTCCGATCCACTAAGGGATATCTGGCCATTTTTGTTTCCATTAGTACAAAGGCTGTACATCTGGAGGCTATTGGCGATATTACCACTAACAGTTTTCTTGCTGCTCTAAGATGCTTCTGCAGTAGACGAGAAGCCCCTGCTGAAATTTGGAGTGATAACGCCACTAATTTTCACGGCTCCGATATCGAACTCCGTGCGCTACTCCGTAAAGCTGAGGTCCAATGGGACGTAGTTACCGGGTCCTTAGCAAATGATGGGATCACTTGAAAGTTCATCCCCCCTTCAGCTCCTCATTTCGGAGGGCTTTGGGAAACTGCAGACAAATCCGCCAAATCTCACTTAAAGCGAGTTATTGGGCTTCAAAAGCTTACATTAGAGGAATTGAGCACTCTCCTCGCTCAAATAGAGTTTTGCATGAACTCCCGACCCCTGACACCTATTTCTGGAGACACTGAAGATATACAAGCACTCACGCCATGGCATCTTATCACCGGATTCGCTTCTCACTCATTTCCAGAACCACCTGGGACCGGAGGTCAACCTTGATTACCTGACTCACTTGTGTCTCATCCAAGGAATGAGAGACCATTTCTGGCTTCGATGGTCTAGGGAGTATATCAATACACTCCAACAACGATGCAAGTGCACCAAACCTACCCACAATCTTCAAGCGAACGATTTCCTTCTGATCATTGATCCATCCTTACTCCAACAGGGAAGATGGCCAATGGGGCGTGTCACGCAAACTCATTCTGGACGAGACGGAATGGTCCGTGTCGCCACTTTTAAGACCGTCACCGGCTCCTATGTATGCCCAATTACAAAGCTCTGACTGCTGCCGGTTTCTTGATTGCCCGAATGAAGAATTGTCAACGCCCTCATGGCGGGCGGTCAAGACTTGACACTTCAGAGAAATTTCGCCAGAAATGCGAGGGCGGGCGGAATGTTCACGCCAAGGCGTTGTGCAGGTGCGTGCTGGCGCTGCAATCAGCGCCCTCTACAACTCAGGCGCCTGCCTGACGGGTAGATGGCAGACTGAGCTCAGTTGCGCTCCGGACTCCCACCAGAGCGGTGGTGTCGAGTCCAGCCCCGCGAGCTGCCTAGTGAATTACGTATCCGCGTGTATTTATTTCTTTTTCTAAGGTGAATCTTCTTTAAGTTTTTTTCTTCTCGTTTCAAGCAAGTACGTGCAGTGTATTAGAAGCAGTGTAATAAGTGTTAGCAATTATAAAGTGTAATTACGTTCTTTAATTTGTGTGCATCTTTAAAATGACTATATCTCTTAACCGTACCACCCATCCCTGGGGTCGGATCAAACGGCGATAATGAATTTAACATATGTCGCAATGTAAACAAAAATAATAGTATTATGTGCCACTTATTCTTTTCAAAATCCGGTGTGGCCTCCTTCGAAAACGTAGAGTACAAGTTGGTTGGCACACGCGGAATAAGAAGATCGACGGGAAAATCGAAGTACGGAAGCTAAGACGAAAGTTCGCAAATCGGAGAAATCTGCTACAAAAGTTTTCGCAACGGAGCAAGCAAAGCACGATATACGAGCGCGGCTCAATACGAAGTGAGCGAATCTCTCGCTTTGTACCCGCGGCGCTGCGTGCTGTTTTCGGCTAGCGTCAATTAAGCCCCGCTAAAGTCGCAGCACATGCGCCTGGTGAGGCGGACAGACGAGCGTCTGCTTGCGGTCACGTCACATCTATGCCTTCAGGACATCAAACCAGGTGGGTATTATTTTAATACCATTTTGCTTAGATCCTATGGTAATAACACCCTTTGCATGTACTTTCAGGTTAGTTCGAGAAGAGGGGAGCTAGGAAAGGGAACCCCAGGACACGCTCAGCGCACCCCAGCCAGGACCAGCCGATTTCAGCCTATGCGAGGCTCTATGGGATGGCAGCTGTGCGTCTTCTTGGGCTGCTTCAGGGTGTTGAGGAGCTCGCTTGCTCTATGCCATCGAGGGGAAGTGTTATGGCAGTGACTAGTGTGTGTATGTAGTGAGTAGGATAGTGTTGTGGAGCACGTATTAGGTCACAGTGTAGTAGTGGGTAGTATGCGAGGCTGCGTAGAGCCTATCTTCAATCTGCGAATTCCATTTGGAATTAGTTTTTTCTAATGTATGGTTTGTCGAGCATCGGACCTGTACTGAGTAGCTCGTTTCGACTATGCCTACAGGTTCGACCGACTGTTTAATGTGAAACACACACAAAATGTGGTGTTACAAGATGTAGATATCCAGATAAAATAAGTAATCAAAATGAATCTGAAAATTTAAGAGAAGTCAATAACATAGTGTGGCAAAAATTTTTTGAGAATTAACAAATCTTATCAATTATAGTAAAATATTGTATATAAATTAGCAGTTATCATTACCTAAATTTTTCCAAAAATTATGAATATTTATTTAATATTATTTCATTTGATTTACTTAAAAAAATTATTATATTATTAAACTTTACATTCAATAAATCTATCCCACTATATATCCAGGAAATTATATCGACTAAAAATATAGATATATAAACTACATTAGAAATGGAATGGGATCCAATTGAAAATCATGATGTGGAGTTAGAAGATTTACAGCACACAGAATATTTAGCCGATTTAAACGACCAAATTGATGAGCACATAGAACAGGAAGAACAATACGAACAATATTTAAATTTTATAGATGAGAATTCATATTTTAAACAAATTAAATGATGAAATACGAAATTTTGTTTGAAAAGATAGTGATTTATATATTTTCGAAAATTGGGACGATGTACCAGACTATGTAAAATTTTATGTTTCAAGAATTTTAATATTACTAGCAAATAATGATCCAAGTTTTAATTATTATCTGTCATCAAGTGATGCAAAGTATTATAAATACATTACAAATATTGCGTGTATTATATACATTCTAAGATTTGATGCTGATCCTGTGAAAAATAAAATGTTACTACTATCAAAACATTTTAATCAAATTTTGTAATATAAACTCATGTAAACTATCTTTACGCTTCAAAATTTGTATTTATTATATGATCTATTAAAAGTAATTCAACATTATTGTTAAATGTTTTTGAGAATAGGAGACACATATACACTATAAGTATTTAAAACAAATCAAAATTAAATATAACACACACCATAAAAATAAAACACACCACATAATCAAATTATACAAGTAATCATATAATTAATAAAGTAATTATTCAATATTACTTTAAGACATGTTATAGTAATGTTTTATAATCTTAAACTTAATAGGAAATAAAGCATTTCATTTTATTTTATTAAAAATACATAATATTTAAATTAATTGTAACGTGTTTAGGTTGTTGGGTACTGATTTCGCGCGTCACTAATCCGAAGATAAGTGAGATTATTGTAAAGGTGGCTTTGGAATAATTACGCTTGGATGCTAGGTTGATTGGGTAGTTTATTCATGGTATAACATACCGAGAGAGAGAGAGAGAGAGAGAGAGAGTGAGAGAGAGAGAGAGAGAGAGAGCCTAGTAGAATCGTGTCGAAGCGCGGTCGTATTTAGCAGGTGTCGGTGGAGCATCAAAGACCAAGCCCCGGCAGGATGGTCGCTCATATAGGCTACGGTCGAACAGCCCCTTCCAGCCCGAGACGCGTGATGACTCTTCGGGTGGAAGCCGCGGTTTGCAACACCGAGAAACCGAATTGGCATCTACGAGGTGCTCGAGCTCGTCGTGGAGTCGAGGAATCTAGAGTCAGCGATTCGCAGGAACGAATGAGTTAAGAAACAGTTTACGTTGTGGCTAGGCGGTCGGAAAGTTCTAGTGCTATACTCCTTTACACCATCTAGGTCCCATCTATGCAACATTTTTTCCTCGTTACAAATAATATACATTTACTTTTGTAGATATTGTGATATGTGAATACTTCTAGCTATTTAATTATATAAAATATGTTAAAAACTACAAAATTATGTTTCTAGTTTCTCTCTCTCGTTACAAATAATAATCATAATTTTTACATTATGTTGTTATGTCATATATCAGATTCTGAGATTCTTTAGTTAAGTTGGTTTATTTTCTGGGCAGTGTCCAGGTCACTCTTGGTGTTGGTTCTAGCAGTTGAGGTGCAAAACTGGTGTTGTTTCCCCATTGACTAGACGGCGCTGACTCGTGTCGATTAAGTTCTGAACGATCCTTTGGTGCTTCTATAAATATTCTAGAACTTATTAGTGTTGGGGCCCCCCTGGAGAACGAGATTTTCCAAAAAATGAACGCGATGATGAT
Organism: Gastracanthus pulcherrimus; assembly: GCA_949152435.1. Taxonomy (NCBI): domain Eukaryota; kingdom Metazoa; phylum Arthropoda; class Insecta; order Hymenoptera; family Pteromalidae; genus Gastracanthus; species Gastracanthus pulcherrimus. The sequence goes on along the minus strand of OX424572.1, from coordinate 149,807,798 downwards.
TATAGTTATAATAGTTCCTCCCCAGTCTGCGAGCGTATTTTGCATTGTATTAAATATTCACGAGACTGCGTGATATTCGCCTATACTTCGTGCTTTCGCGATGATTTCGCGAAATTGTGTGCCAATTTTAAGTGTGGTTCCGGGTAGGCTTCCGTGGGTTTTGGTTCCATCAATTGCCTATTTACCTTGCAGTACAGTCTGTATATATCCGGTAGATTCGTTATCTGTGTTATGGAGTATCAGGGTTAGATCACGATGAGTTTGATTCAAGGTTGGTATTGTTGACCTTGTAATTAGCTCTCAGGTGGATGTAAGGCGTATTCCTGTAGTGCGCGCCATACATCCTGATTGTAATCGAAAATGCCCAAGTATTTGCTATATGAAGGGGAGTTCAATAGGTACTCTTTAATTAATTTAATATCGCAGGAGGATAGATCCGAAATATTTGTATCTATTGCCAATGTAATCTTGCATGGCGTATCGTTATTTATTTCGCGTACTGGTTCTGTATTTTTGCACATATAAAGATTGTCAACTGTTTTGCATCTATTTAGGATTTCCTGTGTAAGAGGGATGTATGAGTCTTGATCTTGGCTAATTGCAAAGAAATTCTCATTATTTAAATAAGTAATTAATGAGATTAACAAATAACTTTTCTCACTACCATCAGGCCCATCAATGAAAAAACATTTCTTATTGTTATAATTATTATCATTTAGACTTTTCATTATCGCATTAAAAATTTCGCGCTGTTTGTTTGATAATGATGTTATATTATATGCATCGCTTTGCATAATATTTTCTGATTCTTGAACATCTTCATATATCTCACTGTCTTGTATATATTTATCAATTTCAGGTAAATTAAAATCTTGTAAAGAATATCCATTTGTAGATAAAATAGTATAAATTTTTTTTTAATGTAATTTTTTCACCAATTTCTTTTTGATTAAGTAGATTGTAAAAATAATCTTTATATTTATCGTATAATTCCTTTGCATTAAATGGATTGTGGAAAACGCAAATGTAAGCAAAAAGCTTACACAATGCATTTCGAAATTCGATTTGAATATCTTCTTCTAAACAATTCACCAACAAATACTACTACTACATCATTGCATCTAGCTTCGTTATATATATTTTTATTAAGATAAGAATTTCGTGCTATAAACATTTTTATCTCATTACACTTCTTTTCAGTTTCATTTTGTCGTAAGCGATTTTGTTCTTCCTTTTCTACTTCATGCATCATTTTATAAGATATGGCATAAATGTTAATTTGTCGAAATAAATCGTCTAATTCTTTTAATAGATTTAACGAACAAGAAATGTTATCATACAATCGCGATTGCGTTGCCATTTCATTATCAAGAATATATAATTGACCATATCTTCTAGCTTCATTTTCGTTAGGATGTAAGAAATAAACATTATGATAAATCTGTCCACATATACGAATAACTTTGGGACCTCAGCCGAAAAATGCATCAAATTTTGCTCCGAAACTGGCGAAAGCAATTACATTATTATATAGTCCTATATTTTGTCTAAAGTGTTTACTTTCAGTTGTTTTTTTGATGATTAATTCTTCTAAACGTTCAGGATAAGTAATATTATCTAATAAACTTAATTTTCTTTTGCTGCAACAATTCTGAACTTTTTTATCGACTGTTAGTTAGAATTTAAAATGTTTGGCTTCACAAAATACACATATTCATTAATTTCTCCTAAATAATTTTCAGTAATATCGTTTTCATTAAAATTAGAATTAAGTACAGCAGCAATATTTAAAGTTCGTTTTTTTAATTCTTTTTTTGTTCTACTTATTTCATTCAATTTATTTCGTTCCTTGCGGCTTTTATTTTGCCGCTTTTATTTTACTTTTGTATTAATGTTTTTTGTTTCTTTGTTTCCTCAATTTCTGTTTTTGTCAATGCTTGTTTCTATAAACTTTCATTTGATCGTCTTTTTTATTTATCTGAGATTTTTCTTCTTCACTACGTGTCTATCTCTTCAATTTTTCTGAATTTTTTAGTTTTTGTAGTATCTTCAATAAATTTATACGGAGAAACTTTTCGAAGATCAATTGCTTCAATTTTTACATAACATTCTTTTATTTCTATTTCTTTTCCTCCAACGTGGAAATCAATATTTTCGTCAACACCCATACTTTCATTATCACTGTAATTAAATAGATGTTGCTGTTTCAAATTTTTTATTATGTTATCTGTATTTCTTTCCAAACCAATAAGGTCATTTAAATTATTTTTTACTGTATTTTTATTACTTCCTCTTATATTACTTTGAAATTGAGTCATTAGAAATTGTTGCACTTTATTATTAGTTAAATCATTCATTCTATCATTTTTGCTGTCCTCCGTGGTTGCCTGGGTTGACGCGTGGGCGAGGCATAGACTTCCTGGCATGAAGAACCGTAGCGGTCCTCCCAGTAGGGCTTGTAGCCAGATGACTTGCCAGTTCGCCCGGAAGTCAGAAGGTGACTAAATGGTAACCGAACACACTTTACACACATTTACTCTAACAATCATTATCCTACACCTACCACACGCACTACACTCAACAAAATACTCAAACATCTCCGCTCGGGCGATACGCTAGTCGTGAGAAAACCACCCCAGAATGGTTGATGTAAGCCTAGCTCTGCCGAGGCAGTTAGTTCCGGCGCGGTATCAGAAGCCGGTCGCTCCGGATCCTGATCAGGAAGTGCGTATTGGGCAGGGGGATAGGAACTCCTGTTGCTCCGGGCGAGCCCTCGTCCGTCCGTGTTTTCCGGGACCGGGAAAACGAAGGCTGGGCCTCAGGGATCTGGGGTAGGATCAAAGTATCCAAGGGTGTATCTGTTCCTTACGCACGATGCGCCGGTTAACAATCAAGAAAGAAAATGTCCCTACAAAACCAAGTGATGAGCCAGAAGGCAGGTCAACCCCAAACTTGCCCAGAAGCGATGGTTGTAGTGGAGCAGCTTGCTCCAAAATCGCTACCGGACGGCACACTACCGCCCGGTGGTAAGTCGCTTTGAGGAGTTCATAAAGGTGATAGATGAAATCCTCCAAAAATATGGGAAAAACGTTGGAGAAGCAACCCGGAGTTAATAACACTATCAAGCACTCCATACCCTAACTTTTCGACTCTTGGAAGGACCGTCTGCTTCCCAACATCGAAGAGTGCAGCCCAACAGACACTCTGGGAGCCACGGCTACATCAAGCCAGCGGCCTCAAAATAAGAGGGGACGACCGCTAGACACATGTTCTGAAATTTACTTTCATTAATCGTATTGGCCCTACATTGTAAAATAGTTGAAAGTTTTTGAAAATATATGAGAGCTTTCGAGAAATGTAAATGTTATCAGAATTCCACATAAATAATCGAGATTGTGAAATTAATTTTATTAATTCTATTAGCCCTACATTGTAAAATTGTTGAATGTTTTGGATAATATATGATAGCTATGGATATTTTTAAACCTTATCTGAGGTTTGCATAAACGATCTTGTAAAATTGACTTTTATTGATTGTATTGTCTCTATATTGTAAAATAGCTGAAAATTTTAGAGAATATATGATAGCTTTTGAGAATATTAAACGTTACCTAAGTTTTGCATGTATGATCTATGTTATAAAATTGACTTTTATTAATTGTGTTGGCCCTATATTGTAAAATAGTTGAAAGTCTTTGAAATATATCATATCTTTTCAGAATATTATACGTTATCTAAGTTTTACATAAATAATCTGTATTGTAAAATTCATTTTATTAATACTATGGTTCCTAAATTTTAAAATAGTTGAATGTTTTTGAAAAGATATGATAGCTTTCGAGAAAATTAAAAGTTATCTAGTTTTTGCATATACAATCTATGTTGTAAAATTGACTTTTATTAATTGAATTGGCCCTATATTGTAAAATAGTTGAATGTTTTGGATACTATACGATAGCTTTCGAGAAATATAAAAGTTATCTACATTTTACATACATAATCTATGTTGTAGCCTTGACTTTTATAAATTGTATCGGCCCTTGTTACGTCCGATTTGTCGTACAGCGCTAAATAATAAAGTTTAATGAGCTTAATTTTAGGTATTTGACGGCCAAGGCTATTCTGCCTACGGACGGGCGGCGAACAAGCGTAGACGCACAATGACAGTCACAATAATCAGCGGGGATAGACGGAAGTGTAAACAAGCAGTTATAAAAACGTAACGGATTCCTGCCGCTTATCTTTATGACGGGACCCTTAGGGTTAACCCGCGGTCAGTGGGCGGTGGCGCTTGGCTCGGTGATGCTTCCTCTGCTTGGCTCTCTCGTGCTGACTCGAGCGCAAGGGGATTAGGCCGTTGTGGGAAGTTTCTAATGACCATTACCGACAATGAATATTATACTGTACTGATACTTTTATAGATACGAACTAATTAGTATATTAGACAATGCAAGTCTCAATCTGAGTTACGGATACCAATTACAATGTTCTTCAGTCGGATTTACTGCTCGGTCTGTCATCGGGCAGAGGTTCGTCCTCTGGAGGAGACTAGATCAGGACAGATGCCCGTTTGCTCGCCTGGTCAGCTTAGATAGGCTGATTTCTACCCTGGGTGATGTGAAAAGGAAGCTTCTAGAACGTCCTAAGGGACTGTTTAGGGGATGATATTTTTACAGGACAGTCTAAATGGGATTGATTCTGCAATATCTATGTTCGGTATTCGTGTAGGCTTTGGTTCGGATATGTGCGTGGACGCGGAGGGAAATAGTGCTGTTTGTATGGAGGGTGTGTGGCTTAGCCATTTTCCAGGAAATCGTAGATTGGTTTTACAGCTTTCATTGTCCTAATTGTGGCAGTTCAGTCCAATAACGGTGTTCCATCATCATGGCTGCGGCTCCCTGGGGGGTGCGTAGAGAGAGTCGTTCTTCGCCCGTGTCGTGCATTGGCGCTGATGGCCAAGGCGATTCGGATGACTTGGTGGGGTGTGTGAGCGGTCGGTCCGTCGTCTGCTTAGCCGGTGTGTTTATGCCGGTTGGCATAATAGGGCGTCTGTTTAGCGGCAGCTGGAATCTGTTCGAGTGGTAACGCTGTACTTCTGTGGATGATAATATGTAAGATTGTGGCGCGCTGCACGATTGTTGGTAGCGTTGCAGTTCGCTGATGGACAGGTGGCAGGATGCAACACCCTATATTGTAAAATAGTTGAAAGTCTTTGAAATATATCATAGCTTTTCAGAATATTATACGTTATCTAAGTTTTACATAATTAATCTATATTGTATAATCCATTTATTAATTCTAAAGGTCCTAAGTTGTAAAATAGTTGAATGTTTCAGATAATATATGATAGCTATTGAGAATTTTAAACGTTATCTAAATTTTGCATAAATGATCTATGTTGTAAAATTGACTTTTATTAATTGTATTTGCCCTATATTGAAAAATAGTTAAAAGTATTTGAAAATATCTGCGAGCTTTTAAGAAATTTAAAAGTTATCTAAATTTCGCATTAATAATCTACGGTGTAAAATTGACTTTAAGAATGGTATTGGCCCTATATTGTAAAATAGTTGAAAGTTTTGGATAATATATCATAGCTTTCGAGAAATATAAAAGTTATATACTTTTTGCATACATAATCTATGTTGTAAAATTGACTTTTATTAATTGTGTTAGTACTATATTGTAAAATAGTTAAAAGTCTTTGAAATATATCATATCTTTTCAGAATATTATACGTTATCTAAGTTTTACATAATTAATCTATATTGTATAATCCATTTATTAATTCTAAAGGTCCTATGTTGTAAAATAGTTGAATATTTTGGATAATATATAATAGCTATTGAAAATTTTAAATGTTACCTAAATTTTGCATAAATGATGTATGTTTTAATATTGACTTTTATTAATTGCATTTGACCTATATTGTGTCACGGACGAGCTAAGCTTACCCGTGGCAGCTGCGATAGCGGAGCGCATGCGCAATAAAACGCGCAGTTAGCTTTGGTTGCCGCAGGTCCAGCGTTCCCATGCACAAAGTGCAAAGCTTGCCCTTTTTGCATAGGACCGCTCGCCGCCGTCGCAAAGCGACGCAGATTCCGCGCAACCGCCGAAGCGGCAGGTGCATGCTCCTCACTAATAAACTATCAACCTCAATCACGCCTCTATTTCTTTCCACTCCTCACGACCACCCATCCATCACATCTTGGCATCCCTTTGTGGGCTTGGGTCCTACTGGATATGCCGTGCCAGCACCCCAAACGAAATCCACCCCCAATCGGATAAGTGAAAATGTATGTGTGAGTGTAAAGTATAACAGGCACGGTCAAGTGAGGAGTAGGTTGAACCGAGTCGCCGCCTAACGCAGAAAGGACGTAACATAGTGCGCCCGTAAAATCGGACCTAAAGTTGAAGACTGTGGTTCAATTACTCCGGATCTCGCCTACACTTCTAGAGAGGACCGCAGTCCGCCAGACGCCTACAAAGTACATCTAAGCCAACAAAGCTCATCGGAGTCAACAAAGTTCATCTGAACCAACATAGCTAATCGGAGCCAACAAAGCCAACTTTGGCCAACGCCAGGTGGGGGACGCCAGCGTACGTAACGGCAGCAGCCGCCACGCGCAATCTAGCTCTAGGCGCGGAGCAGCCGCCGACACGCGCGAGCAGCCGCAGCATCGCCAGCGTGTCGTCCAACAGTTACCGTCGCGCATCCATCGTAATGCGGGCACAAGCGGTGCAGTTTATGATGGCAGCCATGTTGACAGCCATGTAAGTCTTTGGTATTCTTTACTGAATCGCGACTTTGGCATTTCCCCTTTTTATTTTTTTTCTCGGTAATTGATTCAAAAGGTCGAGTTTAAAATCGCGAGAAGAGTCAAGCGCGGCGAATATCCGCGAACCGGGAGTGCATAATAACACGCGCACGAGTGGAATAAGTGTCGATTAAATCGCAAAATTCGTAAATCGTAAAAACATTTTTTTTTCGGGAAGTAAAAATTTAAGAAGGTTGGAACTTCAGGGAATTCGAAGGAGCGGAAAATTATGGCACCACCGGGCTTATTCGGCGCGACTCTCGATCCCCGTATGAGCAAAAAGGTGATAGCTGCGGTATCGACGATGTCGGCACTAAAACCGGGCGAGCAGCGGGTAGTTTAACGGAGCGTACGCGCTCGGATTTACAGCAGCTATAGCAGCGGAACCTCCGACACTGATAGTCAGGCGATTGGTAACAGGGCATGAAAGAACCGTCCGATCGAACATGACGGATGCGCGAGCGTGCGGGAGGTCGCCGAGTCAGACGACGGGGACCAGAAACACGCTTGCACCAGTCCTGCGTTGTTGGAGGCGACTGACTTCACCGCAGGGACGAACGCGCCCTCGGAAATGCTAGAAGCGGCGGGGTTGCATGAAACACTCGAACGCTTAAGATTTAGCTCCGAGCAAGCGACGGCCCCTCTGATAGATCTGGCAGTCGACCCCATGCGAGCGCAGCTTGACATACCGGAACGTTGGGCGATAAACGAAATGTGTAACGCCGGCGTGTCCAATTGCCTCGATATAAAAGTAATAGTTTGGGGAGCGGACAACAATATACCGTCATCAACGAACAATACAGGGCTTGTCGGAGGCGGAACGAACCAGCGGGTAGACTTGAACTGCGGAGCAGCATACAACACATTTAGACTGCACGAAAACCCGCTAAGGGGGAAGCTTGGGGAAGCTAGAAGCAGATATTGGGGAAAATCCGCCATATGATACAACACTTGTGCGGCGGTCAGCCGAGAAGGGCACGACCGGAGAAAGGAGAAAGCCGCTGTATTCAGACAGGGTACAGTAGCGGCAGGAATAGGACAGGCGGCGAGGACGATATCTCGCGAAGGGCGCGCCGCAGATAGTGCTCTGCATCGCGCGACCGCACGTTCTTAGAGAAAGTACGCGATACCAGAGAAGAAACTGGTGATACACAAGCGCAGGTACGGTCCGGTTCGAAGTAGTAACGCCGGGTACAGAAAGACAGAAAATCGCATCGGGCAAACTCGAGCGATCAGCCCTGCGCCGTTCCAGCGGGCACATTATGAGGTGGACACTCGCCCCCCGAGCCGCAGATATTATACGTCAAACAGGAATTTCCATCGTATCGGGGGAAGCTTGAGGTGCTCCCCCTCACGCGCGGGAAACGACGTTCACGAACCCCCGAGACTCAAATGAGCGCGAACCACTGCGACGGGACGACCACGAGCGGCTTAGGTGCACGCGCTGGAGTCCTAGCAGCCGTGAGCCGTCGGACAGCGACAGCGATTCAGACGAAAATAGGCGGGTCAGGCCCGAGCATCAGCTCAACAGCATAAGCGTTAGGCACGGTAGACCAAGTAGCAGGAAAATGAGCGTAAATCAGGCGCTGAACATAATTCCAAGCTTCGATGGTAACCCAGACAGACTAAATTTGTTCTGCCAATCGGTACGGGCGGTGCTGGACGAAATCGGTAGGGATAAACAGTATTAATTAATGATAGGCCTATCGACTAAACTGACCGGAAAGCCGCGGACGGTTATACTTCGAGGCTGACTACTTACTCGCGGGCCGAGCAGCTGCTGAAAGATTTAACGATGCAGTATGGGAACATAGGCATAGCAGAAGATATCATGGTACAGGTTAAAGTGTTAAAACAGAATCCGGGAGAAACAGCAGGTGACTATGGGGGCCGGATGCAAAAACTGCATAACCGCTACTTAACAGTGATCGAGTCGGCACCAAACCTCTCGAGCTTCGACAGGAAGGCTAGAAGGCGCCTGGCAGACGATGACGCGCTGCAACAGTTTTTGTTCGGTCTGGAGGCCGCACTGGATCACCAGGTACGTGGCGAAAGTCCGCGATTCTTGGGCGAAGCGATAAGGATCGCGCTCGAGTTCGAGGGTAGACAGTGCGCTCGCCGGGCAGCCGCCAAGTTTCCGATGGCCGCCGAGCCAGCCCTAGTGCAGGTTCGGCAAGTAATCACGGAGGAGGTACCCATACCTGAACCTCAGCGCCCAGGGTTTAAACTGAACTATAGAGACGACACCAACCCTGGGGGACACAGCAGTTACAATAATAACAATACATTCTGTACATGCTGCGAGCGCGACGGGCACTCACTCGAAGGGTGTAGAAACGTGATTAATCACGCAAGAAAAAATCTAATCCGACACCCCTTCAAAAAGAATAACAGCAACGCATCTAGATTTAGAAGCAATTATTATGCGAACCGAAATAATAGGGAAGCCAATAGCGGCAGCAATTACTACAAGGAGCGTAATAGCGCGTGGGGGAATAAGAGAGATTATGGGAATAGTCGCGATAATAGCCAAGAGGGCGTCAAACCCGCGGAAGAGCGCGATAGCAACAAGAGGCAAAAAAATAGAAGTACGCTCGTCGCGCTCCCCAAGCGCCGAGCGTCAACAGGCAGAGCCGAAAATCGAGGAGCATAACAACCCAGCAAGAATCAGATTCCTAACGGCGGGATGGCAACCACCAATCGTTTCTTTGGACAGCCCTCAATTAAAAGAGAGGCGAGGCAAATTATATGTCGGTCATGGATCTCAAACAGGGATACCACCAGATCGAGATGCATCCGGACTCCGCACATCTAACTGCCTTTTACGCACCCGACGGCAAGCATGGTAATCAGCTGCTGCAGTACGACAGGATGGTCATGGATTTGAAGGAGGCCACCATAACCTTTACCAAGGCAATGTCACTAGCCATGGCCGGCCTTTAGGGGGAGGAAGTCGAGATTTACCTCGATGAGTTCATGATATTTGGCGAAACCCTCGAGCAGCACATTACTCGCTTACGCAGGGTGCTTAAAAGATTGTTAGAAGCGAACTTAACAGTAGAGCCAAAAAAATGCCAATTTTTAAAGAAAGAAGCTCTAGTCTTGGGACATTGTGGGAGGGGGAGAAATCAAAACCGACCCCATGAAGGTAAAGGCAATGCTGCAGTACCCCACACATACGGACCAAACCAAGGTCAAACAGATCCTTGACCTATTTAGCTACTATAGGCGTTTTATAGAAAACTTCTCCAAAATCGCACACCCGCTACTTCGATTATTGCGGAAAGGCGTCGAATTCGCCTGAGGTGCAGAGGAGCATGAGGCGTTCGACACCCTCAGGAAAACACTATGCTCCGAACCAGTCTTGAAAGCCCCGGACTTATCTCAACCATTTATAGTCACGACGGATAGCAGTGACTGGGCTCTGGGCATCATTTTGCCCCAGAGCGTGCTGGGCCGTGATCAGCCCTGCGCGTAAGCGTCGCGGTGCCTCAAAGGCAGCGAATTTAGGAACCCGACGTACGACAAGGAGTTGTTAGCAGTGGTGTTCGCAAAGGAACAATTTCGCTACTATATCTACGGCAGGAAATTTACAGTGGTAACAGACCATGAACCAAATAAATCAAATTCGCGAAGGAGTACCTCGGCGTTTTCGAGATAATTGGAATTAACTGGGAGACGAATAACGTAACGGTGCGAAATAGCGAAACAACCAAAATAGTTCACGCAAATAAAATCTGAGCGAAAATTTGAGACTGAGCGCGCTAGTTAGGCAGGCCTAAGAGGGCGTGTAAACCGCTAGGCGCAGTCGTATTTTATTGTTTTTTTACGCGGCCCCGGACACGCCGCGTAAAATAAAGTTAAGTAGGCAAAGCAAAAGCCCGTAGGTTAAAAGCTGCACCGTGATTATAAACCACGCCGTAATTTCGACTCTAACGCCCACTCATTTGTAGGCTGAGCATCAGAATCGCGCAGCTGAGCCACGGAAGGCTCCATGAGGAAAATCTCGAGCGAATCATCCACCACCTCAGGGAAGACGTGGGAATCCATATTTTAAGGCCAGTGAGGATTTAGCACAGCAAGCTGCAATAGTGTTATATGCGTGCGGCCCTCGCTGCGAAGTGGCCGAACTAGAGACGCAGGTAAAAGAGGCGGTTCGCCAAGCGGAACGGGTACTAGACCTGGTGCAGGTGCATAGCGCCGACGAAGAGCCGTACCGCGTGCGCCACTCGAACCTGCCCTTTATAGGTAAAGTAAGCAAATTTTTGTTTGGCACGCTAGACGAGGAGAGCGAAGCCGAAATGCAGGCAGCCGTGGCAGCGTTAGCTAACAATACTCGCCTAACGGCGGCCCTCCTTGCGAATCAGACAGATCTGATAGACCGCAAGCTCTGTAACCTCGAAGGTAAGATGGCAGAGCTCGCAGCAGCTACGCGGCTATTATCGAATAAAACGGCAATGAGCGAGAACGAACATATTCTACATAGAAGTTTAGAGTTGCTAAAAGACAACCTATTTCAAACTAGACACGGAGGTACTAATGGATGCCATTCTATTCGCGGCAAAAGGGTTAATCCACCCACGCATAATGCCACCCGAGACTATAAGCCGGGCCGCGAAAATGGTACAGGACACTGTGAGCATAGCGAGGTTCCCAATACCCCGCGGAAGCTTCTCAGCGATCCCAGTAATAAAAATCTCGAAGTCATCAATAATGATGACTCAGGGCCACCTCATATACCAGCTGGCTATACCACTACTGGACATTCAGAGGTATAACCTGTTTAGAGCGTCACCGCTGCCATCGATGCAGAGCGGCTCGAACGCATTTAACATAGCGGTGTATATTTGGCCCAAGCATAACTATTTCGCAATTAGTGTATCAAATCGAACTTACATGCCGATACCGAGCGAGAGGATACCGAAACTGGCGATTAACCCGGAGCCGGTATGCGAAATCCGCGAAAACGTAGCATGCGAGATAAAAATAGCAGCAGGGCGCGAGATTAGGGCGCCCGAGCAATGCGACGTAAAGCTAAAAAAATTATGCGACACGTTTTGGTTGGCCTGGCGCAGAGCGTCCGAGTTCGAGATGAAACAAAATGAAATAAAATTTGAGAAAAGTGGACGCAATCTGTAGAACAAATGTAAGAAAAGTAGACAATTGAACTAAAATCGCTAAAATTTTAGAAAAGTGGACGCAGTTAGTAGTAAAATTTGCAAAAATATAACAAAACTTTGTAAATAATGAGGGAAAACAGGTAAATATTTATGTAGTTAGAATAAAGTTCATAAAAATATCGCAGAATTCTTAAAATAAAGAGGGAAGTTAGAAAGGTTGTACCATTAATCAAAAGAGGAAGCCGCCAAATTCTAGGTAAATGGTACCGCATTCTATAGAGTAAATACAGAAAGTTGGTACAATTGATTCAAAACAAAATATCGCCTAAAAACTTCAGGGAAATGTCACTGCATCCTATAAAGTAAATATAGGAAGTCGGTGCAATTATCCAAAAAAATCGCAAAAATTTAATAAAATGTAACTGCATTCCATAAAATAAATTTAGAAAATTGAACATGTAATTTAAAAAAGGCAAAGTTTTAGTAAAAATTACTAATTCTATGAAATAAATTTAGAAAATAGTGCCAGTAATTTAAAACAGTCACAATTGTAGTAAAATATTACTGCATTCTACAAAGTAAACATAGAAAATCGCCATTCTGTAAAATAAACATAGGAAAGTTTGTAACTTGGTTAGGAAAACGACCAAATTTTTAAGGAAAATATGAATACAACTTACAAAGTAGACACACAACGGCTTTGAATACCAGAATAATATCGAATGAGCGTGACGAATAAAACAAGTAAAAACAAGCATAATTCAAAATTTACGGAAACTTTTAAGTAAGGCATACTTAGTACTAGCGAACAAAGAAACCTTCGCGCAAGCATAGTTGCTTACACACTATTGCACTGGAAGCGCGTATGATAAAATAACAACCAATACCTTGGTTTGTTGAGAATACCGCAACCACCGTTTCGTCTTTCGGCGGAGTAAGATCGTATTTTATTCATCAGCTAATAACTTAAATGTACAACGGCGCATAACCACAGCGTAATTTAGTACTGCTAAGCTCCAAGTCAAATAATGTAAAATCCCGTTAACAATGTAACATGTATTAAAATAATTTAAGAACTTTATGTAGCACCTGCCGGGGCATGAAATGTTAAGCTGCAGCGGCTGCCAGCTAGAAAATAGCTTTATCGAACGAGAAGGAGGACCGAAACTTAATTGCGCTACTCTCTAGGGACAAAGTAATTAAGCACTAGAACACTTATACACTCATACTTATATACACACATACACACACTCGAATACAAAATCACAACGAAAAAGCACACATATGCACGTCAAAATACACACATACAACGAAAAAGCACAACGAAAAAGCACACACACACATACACATAAAAATGCCACTTGCAAACACGTACGCAACATTGTTTTTTTTGGGCGACGAGGTCATGGCCCACGCGACTCCGCACGAGTCGCGGACGAGCTAAGCTTCCCCGTGGCAGCTGCGATAGCAGAGCGGATGCGTGCTAGACGCGCAGTCCGCTCTGCTTACCACAGCTCCAGCGTCCCCATGTACAAAGTACAGAGCTTGCACTTCTGCGCATGGGACTCTTCAGTGGGCAACAGATTCCGCGCAACCTCCAAAACGGCAGGTGCATCCTCCTCACTAATAAACTATCAATCTCAATCACGCCTCTATTTCTTTCCACTCCTCACCACCACCCATCCGTCACAATTGTAAAATAGTTGAAAATCTTAGAAATATATGGTTGATTTTCAGAAAGTTGAACGTTATCTAAGTTTTACATAAATAATCTGTATTGATAAATTAATTTTATTAATTGTATTGCCCCGGTATTGTAAAGTCGCCGATCATTTTTAAAGATATATGATAGCTTTTGAGAAATTTAAAATTTATCCAATTTTTGCATAAATAATTAATTGATGTTATTAAATATACCGTTATTAATTGTACTGGCCCTATATTGTAAAATCGTAGAATATTTTGGATACTATATGATAGTTTTTGAGAAGTTTAAAAGTTACGTAATTTTTTCATACATAATCTATGATTTAAAATTGACTTTTATTAATTGCATTTGCCCTATATTATAAAATTGTGGAAAGTTTTTAAAAATTTATGATATCTTTTGAGAAATTTCGATCTTATATAAGTTTTGCATAACTAATCTAAGTTGTAAAATTGACTTTTATTAATTGTATTGCATCTATATTGTAAAATAGTTGAATGTGTTGGATACTATATGATAGCTTTCGCGACATATAAAAGTTATCTATTTTTTGCATACATAATCTATGTTGTAAAATTGACTTTTATTAATTGTGTTGGCCCTATATTGTAAAATAGGTGAAAGTTTTGGATAATATATCATAGATTTTCAGAATATTATACGTTATCTAACTTTTACATAATTAATCCTTTTATTAATTCTATTGATCCAAAATTGTAAAATAGTTGAATGTTTCGGATAATATATGATAGTTATTGAGAATTTTAAACTATATTTATATTTTGCATCAATGATCTTTATTGTAAAATTCATTGTTATTAATTGTACTGGCCTTATATTGTAATATAGCTTAAAGACTTTGAAATATATAATAGCTATTGAGAATTTTAAACGTTATCTAAGTTTTGCATATATGATCTATGTTGTAAAATTGACTGTTATTAATTGTATTTTACCTATAACGTAAAATAGTTGAATGTTTTGGATAATATATGATAACTATTGATAATTTTAAACGTTATCTAAGTTTTGAATAAATGATCTATGTTGTAGAATTGACTTTTATTAATTGTATTGGCCCTATATTGTATAATAGTTGAAAGTTTTAGAGAATATACGATAGCTTTTAAGAATATTAAATGTTACCTAAGTTTTGCATGTATGATCTATGTTATAAAATTGACTTTTAGTAATTGCAATACAATTGGCCCTATATTGTAAAATCGTTGAATGTTTCGGATAATATATGATAGCTATTGAGAATTTTAAACGTTATCTATATTTTGCATAAATGATCTATGTTGTAAAATATTCTTTTATTAATTGTTTTTGCCCTATATTGTAAAATAGTTAAATGTTTTGGAGAATATATGATAGCTATTGAGAATTTTAAACGTTATCTATATTTTGCATAAATGATCTATGTTGTAAAATCTTCTTTTACTAATTGTTTTTGCCCTATATTGTAAAATAGTTAAATGTTTTAGAGAATATATGATAGCTTTTGAGAATATTAAACGTTGTCTAAGTTTTGCATACATAATATATGTTTTAAAATTTACTTTTATTAATTACATTTGCCGTATATTGTAAAATAGTTGAAAGTTTTAGAGAATATACGATAGCTTTCGAGAAATTTATAAGTTGTCTAAATTTCGCCATTCGTCAGAGTCGGTAAAATCAATAGAAATACATATATGTGTATAATTTATTAGCGCGAATTGTTCGGAGGGGTTTTTCATAAATGCGTTGGTGGTGTGGCGCCAATCATTAAATCAGTGCGCGGCAGGGCAAATTCTAATATAATATAAGAAAAATAACGAAGTATTACAGGGTGAATGAAGCGAAACTGTTTAAAGAAAGTGGTTACATGAGAGTAGGGAAAAGCTCGGGAAAACGTGGTATTCGGTCATCGTGGTCGACGCGTACGAGGGCTATTGTATACATTTTGAATAGCGACCGGAATTTTGTAAGCGACACATTGTAAATTGACGACCTTTGGTTAATCGAGAAATTAAATAAAGCACAGGTACTTAAATTATTAAAGTAGTGTCATTATTTAGTAGAATTAATTATCCTGATTTTTCGCCTCACGGAACTTCATCTGGGATAAGGCTCGTGCAAGGCCAGGCGCCCATTATTAATAGATACGAGGGTAGTTCAATAAGTCTTTAGAATGACCAACAGATGGCGCGCGAATCGCTCCAAATCATCTGTTTTCAGTCAGCACCACTCCCGACTAGATATATGGTGCAGTCACAGTCCACATCTTCTGAGTTTACGTGTTTTTATAACCAATTGAAAAATAAAAAATTGCTTGTTAAGAAAAATGGAAAAAAACGAGTTCAGAGCGGTAATTAAACATTTTCATTTAAAGGGTTTAACTCCATATGAGATAAAAAATGAATTGGACTCAGTTCATGGCACATCTGCCCCTGCCTTAGCAACGGTTTATAACTGGGTAAATGAATTTAAGCGTGGTCGTACATCAATAAGTGACGAACCACGTTCAGGAAGGCCCGTAGAAGCAACTACTCCCGAAATCATCAATAAAATCCACGATATGGTGTTGAAGGATAGAAGATTAAAAGTGCGTGAGTTAGCTGAGGCCACAAGGATATCTATAGGTGCAGTTGTTTCAATTCTACATGAAAAATTAGGCATGAAAAAGCTATCGGCAAGATGGGTGCCGCGTTTGCTCTCAGCTGAGAATAAACGCAATAGAGTGGTCGCCTCTGAGGCTCTTTTGGCGCGCATAAGTCGGAATCCTGAGGAATTTTTTCGTCGATTTGTGACTGTGGATGAAACATGGATACACCACTACACTCCTGAGACAAAGGAACAATCCAAACAGTGGATTTCCACAGGCGAACCAGCTCCAAAGAAGGCAAAGACCGTAAAGTCAGCTGGTAAGGTTATGGCTACAGTTTTTTGGGATGCACGTGGAATTATACTTATTGACTACTTGGAAAAGGGTAAAACAATTACTGGTGAGTATTATGCATCATTATTAGAGCAGCTGAAAGAAGAAATTAAAAAAAACGACCACATTTGGCGAGAAAAAAAATTCTCTTTCATCACGACAACGCCCGAGTTCACACATGCTTCGTTTCAATGGCTAAAATTGAAGAACTAAAATTCGAATTGGTCGAACACCCACCGTATTCACCAGATTTAGCTCCCAGTGACTTTTTCTTATTTCCAAACTTGAAAAAATGGCTCGGTGGACAGAGATTTACGGACAACGAAGACGTCATTGCCTCTGTAAGTGCTTATTTTGAGGAACTTCCGAAAACGCACTTTTCTGAAGGATTAAAAAAACTTAAAAAGCGATTGACCAAGTGTATAGAGCTCCAAGGAGATTATGTTGAAAAATAAAAAAAAATTTACCCAAAAAAAATTGTTTTTATACTTTATTCTAAAGACTTATTGAACTACCCTCGTAATTCAGTAAAGTGCAGAGCAAGATTTATAAAAGACAAGCGTAACAAAATGCCATGTTACAAATGACGTACCAACGGGGGCTTAGTGAGACGCGAGATATAGGCTGAATTAATAATAGGTAAATTAGCGACAAAAAGAAAAACTAAACACATTAGTGATTTCGGGAAAAGTCGAAAAATTTTTTTTACTCAGTACCCATGCAAGCGACGTTGCAGCGACTAAAAGTGAAATTCTTTTTGTTGTATTAATAGTTGTAAACAAAGTGAAAAATTATTGGGTTATAGATAAGACTCTATTATATAAATTTTTCGATTTTCCAAAACTTTTTTTTTTGAAAATTTTTTGATTCTGAGGATTTTTTGAATTATTTTTGTTTTTTTTTTTTATATTTTTGAATATTGTCCGAATTTTTTTTGAGAGTTTTTTGATTTGAGAATTTCCGAGAATTGTTTGGTGTATTTTCGAAAATTTTCCAAATTTCTTTTTGAGTTTTTTTTTATTTTAAGTGTTTTTTTCTTTTTTTTTCACAGTTTTTGAGTGTTTTAAAAGATTTCTGTTGTTGTTTTGATTTTTGAATTTTCCGAGAATATTTTTTTTGAGTATTTGAAAGTTTTCAGAAAAATTTTCCAGAAAAAAAGTGTTTTTGTTTTTCTCTTCTTTTAGGATTTGAAGAGTTATCTAAAGATTTTTTTTGTGAACTTCGGAAGGTCGGAAAATGTTCTTTGTTTAGCTTAAAGAAGATTGTAGCGATATCCAGAGAATATAGCGAAATACCGACCTGTCTGCTTCACAGCTGTCATCGAACCGAGTGAGTGCTAGATAGACTGATTATCGATTTTAAAGGTTTATGAATCGTAATGCTTAAACTTACTCGCTAAACACCTACGGTACATAATAATTTCACATAACTAGAGTGTATTACCATAGTATAGCTACACAAATTATTTGCGTGTCTACTATAAATTAATAAGCGTCGTAAAATTTTATGAAAAGCGATAATAGCAGCGAAGTATCGCGCGCATATCTGTATTGCTCTACGATTTGTATCATACTGTTTGTTATATAGTTTTGTGTTGCATGCTTCGACTTACAGAACCAAGCATTCAAAATATCTTAGAAAATTTAAGAAAATTCACACATTACAATAAGCTAGGCCTAGTTATTTTCGTAAATTTTTGTTACTAAAGTACGATAATTTGAGCTATATTACACATGCATAAGTATAAAAAGTGCAAAAGAAAAATTGTTTTTAAACATCGTCAATGTTCTGAATGCCGTAGTACATTCCATCCCGGTTGTATTTTCGGTTTTATTGTAAATAAGCCAACTGATCATTGCTGTGTTCGCTCTTTCCGAGATACACTTCGTCGACATAGTCAACCTTCAGATCCGTGCAATATTTCTCCCTCTCTGCGAAGTGGTTTAAATAATAGCTCTACTGCGCGATCATGAGTTTATGATTCTAGTAGGGGTATTAACGTTGGTAATCTCGATTTATCAATTTTAGTGACCATATAGCTAGTGTGAGTGAAAACACAGCTCCGGAACTTATAGAAGTAAGCACTTTCACTGAATCATTTTCTCGCGTCAAAGATAAAATGTCGGAAGGTTTACCGCAAGGGTGGGAGAATTTTACTACGGCACAACAAGTTTCTGCGCTTTTTAACGCCATGAATAGTAATAATGCCAATACGAACGAACGGTTTAATGAATTAACTGAAAAAATAAATACTTTCACTACATCTTTGAGTGAACAAAATATGTGCGCTTATAATCTCTTGAAGTAGAAAATGCTACTCTCCGTAATGAAATAGACGATTTAAAAGACTTGCGTGTCCGAGCTAACCCAAGCACGGAAATGAAAATTACGGGTATCCCTACTACGTCAAAGATACCATTACATGAGCACACTAACAAAATTTTACATTATATAGAGTTAGGTTCATTGACAACTGATATTCTAAAAATACGTGAGTTTAAACAAAAAAACCAAAACTCTTCTAATAAAATGGAAATACAAAATGTTCACTCAAATGGCGATGATAATAATGCGAGAAATAAGGGGGAAAAAAAGGATAAGATACCGACTTTTTCTTATATTGTTAAATTTAAGTCGTCTAGTATACGCAACCACGTATTACAAGTTAAGCGAGAATTCGGGGAATTGTTATTTTCCGATCTTTACCAGGGCGCTGATAATCTAATTATAAATTTATATGAAATGTTGCCTTTAGTTGTTCACAATCTTTTGTATCTAACTAAAGAGAAAGCTAAACAGTGCAAATATAACTACGTTTGGACGCGTGAAGGCAATATTTATGTTCGGAAAAATGATAATTCTGATAGAATTTGCATCGTAACCGAAAATGATCTTGATAAATTATTGTGACTGCCCACACATTCTACCTCGCTAGCGCAATCCTTTTGTAGACATTGATTTTTACGAGTCGCTCAAATTAATGCAAATTCAATAAAAGATCACCTAAATGAAATCGAAATATTTCTTATTAATAAAAATATCGATATACTGTCCATATCCGAGTCCTGGCTTACGCCTAATAAAGAAGATTCTCTCTTTACCATATTGAATTTTAATCTAGTTCGCAACGATCGAGGCCTCTTAGCGACTAGTGGCAAACGTACTTATATTCAAGCTGGCGGAGTCGCATGCTATATTCGGAATGGAATTTCATACAAGATACTTAGTGCTCCACAGATAAATAATTTGAATGACACCGAATAGCTACTTGTTGATATTAGTTTAAAAAATAATTAGCATGTTCTTTTTGCCTCAATTTATCGTCGACCTAAGGGTAATGTTCTTTTTTGAGTCATTTAAAAAATATGTACATCTTTACTCGAATGTTATTCTAGCTGGGGACTTGAATTCGGATTTGTTAACTAACAATTTCTATGGGCTGCATTAGCATAATCTTATTTCTGAAAACTGTTTATTTCTTGTACCAACTGGTGCGACACATCATAAAGATAGTTCGGATACATTGCTCGATGTTATACTTACTGACTCTTCAAGCAAGGTTCATTCGTTCGAAAAATCTGAAGCACTATTTATTAAATGCCACGATTTCATAATCGATTATAAATTGGATAATCCTATTAATAAGAACATTACAGTGACGTCGAGAGATTTTAGAAAATTCTCTTCAAATCTATTTTCCAACGATATATGTGCTTGTTTGGAGGGTATGTGTGAAAGATTCGGTAATAATAATGATATAAACATTCTGTTAGATGAGTTCAAATCTAAGAGCCGTTGAAACACTAAATGTACATGCACCAATTAATACGCGTCATATTCACAAAAATAACTAAAGGAGTCAAAGATAAATGTAAATACCGAAATAGACTATATAAAGTGGCTAAACGCACGAAAAACTCATCCCTTCTCTTAGAGTATAAAACATTACGCAAACAGCTTAAAAACGAGATAACTTTAGCTAGAAATACCTATATTACTCGATCATTAGCATCCATTTCGGATAAATCTAAATGTTGGAATCTACTAAGTAAATTTGGCCTAGTGAAGAGTCAGTTATCATCACCTTTGCATATTTTTACTGCCGATGAACTTATTCGCTATTATTCCTCAGTCACATGTTGTCACCCACCTTGTTTAATTACAAAACTTCGGGAAATACTCGCGATACCGTTATGTGTCAACGAGCTTAGTTTTTCTTTTAGACCAGTCGACAGAATACAAGTCCTCCAAACAATGTTGTCGTGCCTTCCTAAAGCTAAAGGACGTAGCTGTGATGGACTTTCTCTTTCTTACTTCAAAGAAATGCTATTATTATTAGTCCCTTTTTTTACTGATCTTTTTAATATGTCCATATCATCTTGTACATATCCTACAGAGTGGAAAAAGTCACTCATAGTTCCTCTTAGTAAAGTTCTTTCGCCTGGCTCCCCAGCAAGTACAAGACCAGTTGCTAATTTATTTAGTAAATTCACTTCTTTCTCCATACCGGCACTATTGAAATTAACGAAGATATCCGTCGTGGGATCGAGAATGGATTGGTTACAGTCCTGCTACTTTTCGATCTAAAAAGGGCCTTTGACTCCATAAATCACGAGTTACTTTTGAAGAAGCTTAGAGAACTTAAGGTAGTAGTCTCATAACTTGGGTTGAAAAAATCGATTTTTTTTTTATAAGTTATTCCGAAAGTAAAATATATTAAGATTATTAACTGAAGGCTTACTGTATGCACCAGGCATTGACTAATTGTGTAAGTATAACTTTTTTTTTAATAATGTGTTGTCAAAACTTTAAACGCATTTTACTCAAAATCACGTTTTTACGGTCGGCCCGGGTGATAACAAATTTTCTAGTGAATCGATTGATTTGAAATTTTGACACGTTATTCTACACATCAATAGCTATGGCACCCTCTAGGATCTTTTTTTTTCATCCCTAATTTTCCACTTTACAGCCTGATTTCTACCAGAAAAAACATAATTTTTTGTTTAAAGTCCGCCATTTTGTTATTTTTTGATAAAATTGTTTAATCCTAGAGGGTGCCAGAATGACAACCCTACAGAACAATAATCCATTTGATTTTTTTGTTTCAGATGTTTTTAAGTGCCGCAATCACTCGGGCCAGCCATCTATCTTTTTTTTGGGACGTTCACTTTAACGCTAAAAAAGTATAAAAACATACTGTAAAATTAAAAAAAAAAATTTTTTGTATGTAGTTTTTAACTTTAATAGTAACATATCAAAAAATCAAATCGATCGAGTTTTATTTTTCCATAAAAAAAAATCCCAAAAAAATACATTAAAAAACGTGTAAACTACGAGACTACTACCTTAACTTCTCTGATGAAGCTATTAGCTGGTTTCACTCGTATTTAACAGGTCGATCCCAAGCTGTGATTAATCTTAATGGTAGTTTATCTGATTTTATGGAAAACTCTTCAGGCGTACCACAGGGTTCAACTCCGGGCCCAATTATTTTTCTAATATTTATCAACATGCTAGTACTAGTCTTAGTTCATTGTAAAGATAATTGCTTACTTTTTGCGGACGATTTCCAATTTTACATACAATGTGAGCCAGCTGAATTGCCAGCTGCGATCTTTAAATTAAATGAGGATGCTGCTGCTGCAGTAAATTGGGTTAAATCGAAGGGACTTATTCTTAATGTAGATAAAACGAAAGCCTTGCTTTTTGCATCCGTGCAATATCACATGCGTATTAATAAGAACAATCTTCCACCCATAGTAGTCGATGGTTCAATCATACCACTCGTAAGCACAGTGAAAAATTTGGGTGTTATTCTTTGTGAAGACCTGTCGTGGAATGCCCATATATCCCAAATTTGCTCTAGGGTTCACAATGTTCTTTATTGACTAAGATTTAGAGGTAGATGTTTATCAAGTCAGATTAAAACACAACTAGTCAATGCACTAATATTTCCTTACTTTGACTATGCTTGTCTAGTATTTAGTGATCTTTCGCAATATCTTGCTGTTAAATTGGCTATCCCTCGCTGAGCGTCGAAAATATTTTTTAGGAGTCACTACTTATAAAATATTAACGGTGTCGAGACCGGAATATCTTCTTAAGTTTTTTTCCGGAAATCAAAGATGACACACGTCGTTCTGAAAGACTGAAATTTTCAAATTTTGTAATCCCCCTAGCTACAACGAGAACTTATAGATGCACATTTTCTATTCAAGCTATGGAACTATGGGATACTTTGCCTATCGCTATCAGACTTAAAAAGACTGTTGAATCGTTTAAAATGGCATTATACGAATGTCTTATAGGATTAAAACACCCATAGGTGTGAATAGAATTTAATCTAATTAATTTTAATTGTTAATATTAGTTTTATACTCATGCGTTATACATTGCGAATATATTAACTGAGAGGCTATTTTTGTTATTAGTATTAATTTGTAATAAGAGCTATTTACTATATATATTTTTATACATGTTACAATCATTAAAATGTATTATATTGTTTGTTTGCCATACGGTTATGATAACCTTGGCATGAATAAATTTGTTATCAATCAATCTCTCTCTCTCTGTGAGTATTGATTTACGCATCTTAGATCGCTCTCTCTATGAACACCTTTTCTGCTTTGCTTGCCTTCGAGCAATTTTATCTTGCAGTTCTCTGCATACGCATTTATGCAAGCTGCATCGCAAGCCAATTTCCATCTGCAGGCCTGCTGTACTTGCATAACTATTTGCGGTGAAAATTTTGCTGTCCTGCACTTTGGAGGTTATGTGTCGGGCTTGGGCTATGTGAATTTTCCTCTGCGTATGCCCGTACTCTTGCCTCGAGAGGCGTCTTCGCATTCAATCTGCGATAAGTTGGCAACACCTGCACCTTTTGCGAGTCAGCGTCGATGGATTGGCGATCTAAGATCTATCAATCTGCACTAGTAGTGACATCTCTTGGAACAACAGGGTACCATCTGCTTACTGCGTAGACAATGGGTGATAACGATGATGAGTCTGAGGAAACCTTCAGGTCTCCGACAGGGGCGTTCGACACCTCATATGCGGCATCTCTCTCTGCACTCGATGTTACGGGACTTCTCAACGAGGTATGCAAGCAGCACGAGACGATATTTAACTGCATCTTAACCGAAAAAATTGTGAAGGAGAAAATAGAAAAATTGCGCGATGCGGTTAACTGTTTTTGTCACGCGATCACTGTTATCTCTAATGCGTACACAAATAAATTAGTAATCGAAAACGCTACACGATCTTATTCGAAAATACTCGAAGACACGTGTGCTCAAGTAAAAGTAATCAGCGAAACAGTTACTCAGTCTGTATCGAGTACTAGTAGTAACGCGACTAACTAAAACTTTCCGCGCTCTTTTGCCAGTGTTGTGAATTCACAATCTCAGAAGCAATCAATTTATTCGAATAAGGTGGTGCTTGATCGTGGGAAGCCTATACCAATTTCTTCGGCGACACGTGTTGTTATAGGTCCGATTGATAATGTCGAAAATAGCCTCAAATCCACGGCAGACACGAAAGAGACCTTTCTTAAATCGCTTGATCCGGTACTGCTTCACCTCAAAACTAAGCGCATTAATTATACAAAGAATAACGCTATTGTTCTCGAAGCTGATAATATCGATATAGAGATGCTACGAAATTGTCCTGCTTTATCGGAAGTTGGACTCGAAATAAAGCCGGAGGAGAAGTTAAACCCGCGTATCATCATCCATGATATTCCGGTTGAATATAATGAAGAGGAAATTTTACTTAGTATTATTAAGCTTAATCTTTCTAAATTTTCTGTGAATGATATAAAGATGATTTTTATGTATCCTGCTCGAAATAAAAAGCACAGATCTTGCATAGTTGAAATTGCACCTGAATGTAGGAGAGTTTTAGAGAACTTATCTAGAATGCAAATCGTTTGGCAATCGTGCCGATTCTCGGATCATGTGTCTATTTTACAATGCTACAAATGCTTTAAATTCGGACATAAAGCCATGGAATGTAAAAGCAGGTACTGCTGCAGCTATTGTGCGGGTGAGCATGCTTCGGAAAGATGCGCGAGTGAGGGCGAGTATTGCTGCCATAACTGTGTCTCAGCTAAGATTTATAATACAGCACATTCGGCGTTTGGTAAATCTAAATGTACCTTACTTAGAAACAAAATAGAGCGTAAAATATCAAAGATCGACTATGGCAGGGAATAATCCCAACGATCCAACAACGCGGCTCCTTACATTATGTCATTCAAATGCTCAATCTATTGATGCTCACCTCCACGACCTAAAAACGCTAGTACACGATAACAACATTCACGTGTTGGGCATTAGTGAATCTTTTCTAAAACCCAGCCTCGCCTCGGCTAGGGTAGATATTCCACACTTCAATCTATTTCGAGTAGACCGCATAGGCAAGCGTTGTATCGACGTAGCTATTTATGTGCATGAAAAAGAAATCTGTCGCTCTGCTCAACCTGTTAAGTATTCTAAAAGGCCGGAATTTCTTTTTCTTGAATTGAATTTAGGTTGCCTTACTATTCTTTGTGGCACTGTCTATAGCCCACCCAAAGCAGGGTTTTGGTCGGATGTGGAAGAGGCTATTTTAAATTGCAATAACTCGTATGACTTTACTGTTATCATGGGTGACTTTAATATCGATTGGCACTCCAACTCATCCTCTCGAAGCACTCTCTCTCTCTGACTCCCTCGTTAGTTGTTGTCTCGAGCCGCTACCCATCGCCCCTACTCATCATACTGATGAATCACACTCCACCATTGACTACGTTTGTGTATCGGACCGCTCCAAAGTCATCTCATTCCACCAAACGCTTGAGCCAAGTATCTCTAAGCATGATATTTTGTTTGCCACCCTTTCTTTTGCTATTCCACCCCACATCCGCGTTTCTATCAAACGACGCTCTTACAAAAATTTCAATTTGGAAAATCTCTTCCTTGATCTTGTAGCAGTAGACTGGCACTTGTTTGACTCTTTAGTCGGGATAGATAGTACAGTTAAATTTCTAACCGATGCGTTAACGCTTGTTTATGACGCTCATGCACCATATCGTGTATTTACACAAAAAAATAAGTCATCTCCTTGGTTATCACCCGAAATTAAGAAATTAATTTCCGCGCGTAACAATGTTTGGAGAGCTATCAAAAGAAATGGAGGGCCAGCAGCTAACGCGCGTTATAAACACCTTCGTAATTCGGTGAAAAATTACGTTAGAAATGCCAAACATCACTATTATAAGGACAAACTCCTCAATTGTACTGGTTCTAAGGACATGTGGAGGGTGATTAATGAACATGGCATCAACAAACCCTCTGAGAGTCAGCAGATTCCGGCAGATCTCGACATCTTTAACAAGCACTTCGTTGGTTCAATGAACCCCACACCGCTTCATGACCTCCGCCCGACCGCTAGGAATTCCCCTGATTCTCAATTTTATTTCAGAGACGTGGAAGTCTCCGATTTAATGGAGGCATTCGCTTCGGCTCATTCTAATGCTCTCGGCCCTGATCAAATCCCGCTCAGGCACTTGAAGGAGTGTCTTCAGGTTATCATGAGACCGCCCATGAACATCTTCGACGCGTCTCTTCAATCTGGTTTTTTCCCGTCAGAGTGGAAGAGGGCCATAGTTCGTCCATTGCCGAAGAAAAAATCTACTACCGAAATATCAGATTTTCGCCCGATTAGCATACTGTGCTCTCGGCGTCGAAAATTCTAGAGAGTGTAGCTTATAAACAAATCTCGGAATTTACATCAGATAGGGATATCCTTGATAATTTTCAGTCATGTTTTCGGAAAGGTCATAGCACGCACACAGCTGTAATCCAAATGGTAGATGAATTCCGAGAAGCGATTGATAATGAACGCGTTACTCTTTGCGTTGGCATCGATTACTCTCTGGCGTTCGATTTAGTTAATATCAACCTATTTATTGAAAAACTTCGTCCTCTTGGCTTTTCGGATGCTATCTGTGACTGGATTAAGTCTTTTTTATCTCACCGCTCTCAAGTAGTCGCCTTACCCAGTGGTGAGTCCTCAGTCCCCCTAGACAGAGTTGCCGGAGTTCCTCATGGGAGCCTACTTGGGCTCCCCTTTTTTTCATTTTTTATTAATTACCTCCCCAGTATCCTCAAGCACTGCAAGCACCATTTATATGCTGATGACTTTGACATTCACTTAAGTGGGAAAGTGTCAGAAGCAGGTTACATTATCAAGAAAGTCAACGAAGATCTTGCGAGAATTTCCTTATGGGCCGCTAAGAACGGGCTAATTATTAATGCCACTAAGACACAGGCAATTTGGATAGGCTCTAGAGGATACATAAGTCAAATCAATAACCTTGACTTACCTGACATAACGCTTAATGGGGTCGTAATTAAACTCTGCGAGTCTTTTAAAGTACTTGGTGTTACTATCGACAATCCTCTCTCCTGGAGAGAGCAATGCGATGTCACGGCCAGGAAAAGTTTTGCCGCCCTTGCTCGCCTTTGGAAGTGTCAAGGGTATTTTCCCGAAAACATCAAACTTACGCTTATTAAAACGTTGATTTTCCCATACTTCGATTATGGTACAGGTATTTTTCTAGACCTTTCTAAAGAGCTCACCCTTAAATTGAGTAGATGTAAGAATGCAGCGTTACGGTTCGCCACTGTCGTGAAAATATTTGAGCACATCTCGCCAGTCTGTAAAAAGAATGAAATTTTTAATTTTGAAATGAGACATGACTTTCTTGCTATATGCCTAATGACTTCGATCCTTCGTACCAATGTTCCATTGTATCTCGCGGATAAGATCAAATTTATACCCACATAAAAGCAAGGTAGCAAGCGGCGCTCAGCTTTTGATGTGGAAATTAAGCACTTTGATCCTGAGTGTCTTCGACACTCCTTTTATATAGGGGCTACGTACTTATGGAATAGTATTCCTCACGAAATCTGCTCGAAATTTAGGCAACCTTGTTTTAAAACTTGTTTGTATAAGTATGTACTCGAAAAAATGTAACATCGACGTAATGATTTTTATACCTCCGTTTTTCTTTTTAATATTTGTCATGTAGATATTATTGATTTTTGTAAATTTATTACTCTTTTTAATTTTTATTTATGTACCCTTCGTGCAATTTAGACTAATATTATTTACTTGTATAATACATTGTATCCAGCTTTGGCTATTATGGACCTTGAGTCCATAGTCATTCAATAAATATATCAATCAATCTATCTATCTATCTATCTCTATCTCTCTCTCTCGTGGCTACAGCCGAGATGGTGTGCCTCGAGGAAACCGCCGCTGCTGCTGTGAATCCTCTCTCCTCCAATGCAATCAAACGAGAGTCTAGTTGGGCCATTGTATCCCATCAACGCGATTCCCGAACAACCCTCGGCACAAGAGCTATCGCAAGAACACAATATATATATATATATACTAGGGGGTACCCCCCTGCTCGCTCCGCTCGCCAACCCCCAAAGCATCATAGAAATAAGTAAATGAGGAGGGCATGAGGAGGGCTGGGAGAAGGGCTATGAGGAGGATACAAAGAGGAGGGGCGAGGAGGGCCTAAACCTTATAAGATTTACAAACAACTATATATATATATATATATATATATATATATATATATATATATATATATATATATATATATATATATATATATATATATATATATATATATATATATATATATATATATATATATATATATATATATATATATATATATATATATATATATATATATATATATATATATATATATATATATATATATATATATATACAGGGTGTCCCATTTTAAAACCATCAGGCAAATATCTCTAAAACTAAGGGAGATGGGAAAAAACTTGAAAAACAAAAGTTGTAGGGTTCAGAAGGGCCCAACTGATAGTAGCCTTGGTCATGACCTTGAGGTCAAGGATCAAGGTCATTTGAAGGACAAATCTATTATTTCAAATAGGAACCACCAATTTTGACCTCGTAAATGGAAAGAGCGGAAAATTTTAGGTTCAGATATGTCCTTGGGTTAAGATCATGATCAAGGTAGTGGTCATGGTCAAATACAAATCAATCAACGCATCAGAACATTTCGATAATCACGCGAAAGAAAAAAGGTGAAAAATACAGAAGTTCTAGAGTTCGGAGGGGCAAACTGATTGTGATCTTGGCCATGACCTTGACATCAAGAATATCATTTCAAGGTCAAATCAATTTTTTCAAACTGGAAGCCCCACTTTTGGCATCGTCAATAGAAAAATCCGAAAATTGCATCTTTCAGAAATTGCCCTGGGTCAAGGACATTGTCAAAGTTATGGCCAGTTAAGTACAAGGTCAATGGTAAACTGGGCAGTTAAACAAGGTCAAAGGTGACCTAGTCAGTGAAGGCAAGGCCAAAGGTAACCCGGCCAGTTAAGGCAAGATCGGAGGTGACCCGGCCAGTGGAGGCAAGGTCGGAGGTGACCCGGTCATTTAAGGCAAGATCGGAGGTGACCCGGACATTCAAGGCAAGATTCGGAGGTTACCCGGCCATTTAAGGCAAGATCGGAGGTGACCCGGCCAGTGAAGGCAAGGTCGGAGGTTACCCGGGCCAGTCAAGGCAAGATCGAAGGTTACAAGGCCAGTTAAAAATACTTAGAAAAATTTCACGTTCATATGTGTATTCAATCATATCATCCAAATGTTTCAGTCACGATTTACTGAAGAAGATGTTCAAAAGTTGCATCATTCACTTGTTGACAGTATTCTATTCTTCTTTCAAAGTTTCTTATAGTATTTAATAATACTTGACGTGGAATACTTAAGCAGATTTGTGTAATTCTTTGAATCATGTCAGCTCTTGTAGTTGGGCTGTTACTGTAGATTTGATTTTTTAGGTAGCCCCATAAATAAAAATCTGGAGATGTCAGTTCTGGAGATCTTGGAGAACATTCTACGGGACCTCCTCGACCAATCCATCGATTGTTGAACCTTTTATTAAGAAAATCTCTTACAATTCTGGCATAATGTGGAGGAGCGTCATCTTGTTGTAAACACATTCTGGCCCTTGTATGGAGATCTACGTTTTCTAGAAAAAGTGGCAGCTCCTCTCTGAGCAACTGTAAATAAGTATGTTGAGTTACGTTACCTTAAAAAAAATAGGGTCCAATTAGATATCCGTTAATAATACCACACCATACCGTTACACTCCAGCGATGCTGATGATCAACTTCTTGCATCCAATGAGGATCAACAGGCGACCAGTAGTGACAATTATGTCGATTCAACATACCAGTACTCTCAAATGTAGCCTCGTCGCTAAACAGAACATTGATGAAGAAATTTTCATCATCAGTAATTTGTTGTATTGCCCATTGGCAAAATGTTATTCTCCGTCGTTGATTCCTCAGTTAAAGCTTGATTTAGAGTAATGTGGTAAGGATGGTAATGCGCATATTGTAAGTATCTACTGGCCGTAGATCTTGGAATACCCATTGTTAACTCGATTTCGCGTAAACTGACATAAACATTTAAATGTACCATAGCTAGTATAGCAAAAAAGCGAGGATTATTTTCATAATCGTGTTCATTCAATGTCCTCTTTCTTCGAAGGAAGTTTCCTTGTAGACCGCGCAGTTCAATATCACGTATTACCGTATGATCAGGATGTTGTCGTTGAGGGAATCGAACAGGATACAATCGACTTGCCACTCGATAGTTTCGTCGACATTCTCCTAAAATAAGAAGAATGTCAACTATTTCATTAGCAGTATAGTCAGGCATTCTTTTTGGGTTGTAAATGCAATTATTTATCGAAACCGTTATTTCCGATCATAAATATGTACAAGAAACGATCGCAAAACAAGTTTAGATGGATAAGCACATTTGCAGCGAACCAGAAAAGAAATAAGATATTATTATACTATACAATTTTTTAAAACGAAAAAGTTTCATTTTCTTTGACAGTATCAGTGTGCTCAATTTGAAAACTATTTGACGTAAACACTAATAATTATTGATTATTACTCGTCAATGCTGAATACTCCCGGTGACTGTTACATACAAATGGTCAGTACTTATTAACTCGTGTTATTATCTGATATAAGTGGTTAACTGGGGTAAGTACTGATAATAGTTGCTTAGTGGTTGTCAATCCTACTTAAGACTGATCATTTTTTGTTAGAAGGGGTCATTCGTGATAACCTCCTGTCATACCCAAACAAATTCTAATCTGTTACTGTTTGAAAAAATCACGATTTACTTACAATTCTGAACGAAAATGAAATTTAACCTTCAAATGCATTTATTTATTAATTTATTCCGCTCTATCCTACATGGATAGAGCCGAAAATTTTACGTTCAAATATGAGCTTGTGACAAAATCATGGTCAAAATCCAAATCAATCAACGCATACAAACAAATCGATAGAAAGGAAGAATCCGTATGCGGATTTCACCGACATCAATGTGGGATAGAGAGGATGGTAACTTCCCCGAGAATTTTGATCCCAAAGTCAAACAGTAAGGTCATTTCAAGGTCAACTAGTATTTTTTCATAAAAATTCAGATTTTTAATCAAGAACATGGAGAGCAGGTAACAATTCCAACAGTGTCATGTAGGTGTGAGGGTTAGTTACATAACATGACCAGCACCAACTTGGCGTAAACTTCAATTACCTCAATGACCAGTGCTATACGTCAATGTCTCTCAATTATTTAAAATAACTAATTATACTCAATAACTTAAAATGCCCTTTATATTGCCTTAACTTGCCGGAAACTGACCATAAATTTGACCATGACCTTGATTCAGTCATATCAGAATGTAAAATCTTCCGGTTTCTCTATTTACGAAGTCAAAAGTGGGGCTTCCCGTTTGAAAAAATCGATTGAACCTTCAAATGAAATAATCCTTGAACTCAAGGTCATGATCAAAATCACAGTTTGTCTCTCCGAACCCTATAACTTCTGTATTTAATACTTTTTCTCGTATGCGTAATTATCGAAATGTTTGACCATGACCATGACCTTGACAGTGACCTTGACCCAAGGTCATATCAGAATGTAAAATTTTCGGTTTTTCTGTTGACGAAAAAGTAGGGCTTCCCGTTTAAAAAAATCGATTTGACCTTGAAATGACATGAATCTTGACCTCAAGGTCATGGTCAAGGTCACAATAAGTTTACCCCTCCGAACTCTATAACTGTATTTTACACCTTTTTTCTTTCGCGTGATTATCGAAAAGTTTTGATGCGTTCATTGATTTGGATTTGACCATGACCACGACCTTGATCATGATCTTGACCCAAGGACATATCTGAACGTAAATTTTTCCGCTCTTTCTATTTACGAGGTAAAAATTGGTGGTTCCTATTTGAAATAATAGATTTGACCTGCAAATGACCTTGATCCTTGAACAGTTGGGCCTTTCTGAACCCTACAGCTTTTGTCTTTAAAGTTTTTTCCCATCTCCCTTAGTTTTAGAGATATTTACCTATTGGTTTTAAAATGGGACACCCTGTATATATACAAATATAACTATAACTATAACTAATCAGTCTGAAAACAAACAAAAAGAATGTTAGTACCTCCACCTTACTACTCCCAATCTGGCTACAGAGCAATGGCGCTCATCGATCGCCATGAAATCCTACTACAAAAAACTACAATAAATAAATAAATAACAATAATTTTCACAACTTACTGGGCATGGGTATGCCTCCGTCATTCCATGTTTCGGTCGCTAATTGGGGTTCAGAGGTTATGCCCTTGGTAGCCGATGTTTCGGGTCTCGGATGGATTCGCTGGTCGTTGTGGTCGCTAGAGAGGTAAGTTTGTTCTCCTTTACTGGCCATCTCGATGGCCTCTCTCGAGGCGATGTGCCTCCAACGTGGCGCGTACCAGAGCGGCCCGGTCCTGAGGAGGTAATGGAGTGGCTCTCAGTCATCACTCTCACGCGATACTCCACTGTTGAGAGTAGTTTATGGTCACTAATTCGCTCTCGTTTGTTTCTATTCTCTACTTTTTCTCTCTCTTCTCGATTTTTTTCTATGTTGCTCTCACTACTCTCTCTATTCTCTACTTTTCTCTCTCTTCTCGAATTTTATTGCTCTCACTACTCTCTCTATTCTCTACTTTTACTCTATAAATTCTTGGTCGCTAATGACGTGGTTGTCCTTGATTCCTCCTGGTGAGGTGTTACTCAGGACTGGGTAAATCTCTCCCTTATGCAGCACTGACCTAACACCCCCAAGCTTCTTTTACTCTTCCTTGGGTCGCTATCGGTAGTTCCCGGTAAAACCCAGGGTCGCTCATCATCTTCATAGTCATTTTTGGGCCGCTACCTCCCTTGAAGGAGCTGACAGAAGATCGCTGCGAAGTTTAACTCCTCTTGGAATTGGTCTCTTACCATAGCGCCACTTAATCCATTCCCGATGGGGCGCGCTACACCGGGGGCACGTGGACAGATCTATGTCCCGTCGGCTGCAGTTATGACACCAACTGTGCCATTTAGGGCATAGACAATTCTTTGCAATGTGTCCCCTTTGCCAGCAGTTATTGCAGGATACATCAGGAGGGTCAAGAAGGGGGTCGCTATCGATGGGGATCAGTCCGTGACTAAACACGATCCCCGTCAGTTTGACTTTCTTCCCCGCCAACCCCGTCACTGGAAGACGTTGCCTTGAGTGGGTCGCCGTTCCAGGTGGTGGTGACTCGAGTTTCTGGGCATTCTGCCTCGACCTTACCGATTCATAGTCGAGTGGGATATTGGGGCGACGTATGGGTCGACCGAGCGGTAAGTGGCGGGGTACTTCCTTACAACCCGCTACAGCTTCCACCGTGGCTCCAATCGTCTTCTTTATGACTCTGTCGTTCGCTCCCTCCGCACTTGCGACTCGTATCTCTTTTCTCTTCAATAGTGGCTCACTTCTGTTGCTGCTGCTGTTGCTGCTGCTGCTGCTGCTGCCGCTGCTACTGCTGCTGTTGCTGCTGCTGGCGCTACTTTTCCTTCACTCATCTCTCTAATCTCTTTACTCGTCGCTCGGGTCTCTTCGCTCGTCGCTCGGGTCTCTTCGCTCGTCGCTCGGGCCTCTTCGTTCTTCTCTCTCGTTTCTTCACTCGTCGCTGCGGTCTCTTCGCTCTTCTCTTTCGTTTCTTCACTCGTTGCTCCAGTCTCTTCCCTCTTTTCCCTCGCCTCTATATGGGTATACCCGGAGTCACTGGCCTGGGTTCGACGTTCCTGGCAACCTTGCTCTTGGAGTTCGTGCCCATGGCGGTCGTGCGTCTGAATTCGAAGACAGTACCTTTGACTGTGTGGTTGCTGCTACATGTTCTGTTAAGTCAACTGGACCGGTGACACCTGTGAAACTTGGCACCCTGGTACTGGAATCGTGCGTGACGGGCCTTCGTGAGTACTGAACCCTGGGTGCTGCCAATTCTCCTTGCATCGATGTAGCAGTGGTAATGGTGGTGGTTGCGCAACTAATTGTCCGATTGACTGCTACCTGTGCTTTAGACTCTTGTATCGCAGCTACTTATCTTGACGTAGTAAGCGGCCTCACATCTTAGCTGTCTTCGGTCCCTGTACTTTGGCTTTCTAAAGTTTTGGTCGACTTCCTGGGTATTCTAGCCCTTTTTCTCGTGACCACGAGTGTGGGAATTTCCTCGTATGACTCCTCTCTCATAGTTGCAACCGTAGTCGCCGGTAATTCTAATACTGGCTCGCAGAAGTCTGTCTCTGAGTTGGACTATTGTCCCAGATACGCTAAGTCCCATCTGATCTAAAATTATTATCAGTTCGATCGGGTCCATCCCATTTACTCTAGTTGATACTGCCATTCGCTGAAGTATGCGCGGATCCTTCTTTTCTGCTTGTCTTCTGTTCATTTTGTGCTTTTCCTCGTTCACAAAGGGAAGAAAACAAAAACAGCGGTTTGGTCGCTAGTTATACTTTACAGTTACTGCAATATATATGCGCTAAGTTGGGAGGGCCCGCCCAAGTCCTTGGAATCTTCGCAAAGACGGGGATTTAACCTGCGGTACCCGGTGCACGTGAATGGAGAGGTCGCTAATAAGGGAAACCGTCTCAATTCCTTTCAACTGCATAATTTTCCTGCCTAACTACTGTGTCACTAATATTCAATTTTTATAAGGATTTATAATAATAATATGTATATTTATATATATTTTATGTACTCTGGAGATTACCGTATGTTACTTTTGCTAAAGGGACAAAAGGAGATAAAACAAAGAAAATAGCTTCTTTTCTTGAGCTCTTCTTTATCGGTTCCTTTAGCTGAAATGTCTAATCGAAATTTGGTTGCATAACTCTTGAGTGGCTGCTGAAATACCCTGACGCGAAACTAATAAAGTCGCTATTCAATCTTCAGTAGTTCTTGGTATTCTCTTCTTGTTCATATCTGGAATAATAATCTGAGGTTTCTTCTAGGTCAAAAAATCTTCAAAAAAATATTCCGGAAATTTTCAAAAACCTTTAAAAAAAATTTTTTGGTAAATCTCCAAAATAGTGAAAAAAAATTCACGGAAAATTTTTAAAATTATCCAAAAGAAAATTCCGGAAAATTCTAAAAATCAAAGAATTTTCAAAAAAAATCTCAAAAAAAAAATTTCCGGAAAATTTTGAAAATTATCTAAAAAAAAATTTCTAAAAAATCTCAAAATTGAAAAATTAAAAAAAAAATTCGGAAAATCCTCAAAAATATCCATAAAAAATACGGAAAAATTTTCAGAGTCCTACATATACCCCAAGTGAAAATTTTCAAAGTCCTTTATATAACCCAATAACTCCAGTGAAAATTTTTCAGAGTCCCATCTATAACCCATTAACCCAAGTGGAAAATTTTCTAAGTCATTCACAAGCTTCTTATATACTTAAAAAAAAGAAATTTTCCACTTTGTTTAAATTTTAATAATATAACAAACAAAAAAAATATTTTCCCTTTAAATCGCGGAATTGTCGCTTGCTTGGGTACTGTCTAAAAAACAAATTTCCAACTTTTCCCGAAATCACTAATTACTTTAATTATTCTGTCGCTATTTTTCCTGATTTTCGTGTTTCACTAAGTCCCCTTCGGTACGTCTTTTGTAACATGGCATTTTGTTACTCTTGTTATTTATAAATTTTGCTCAGCACTTTACCGAATTTTCTATATAATAATGGGCGCCAGGTAAAGCGCGACTAGCTCTGAACGATCCCTCTCCCAGAGGAAGTTCCGTGAAGCGGAAAATCAGTATAATTAATTAAACAAATAATCACACAAATTTCACAATTTAAGTACCTAAGCTTTATTTTAATGGTCAAATAATAATAACGGTCGCCAATTTACAATTTCTCGTACAACTACCAGTCGTTATACAAGATGGCTACACTAGCCCTCGTGCGCGTCTCCCGCGACGACCTAATCACCACGTTTTCCTGAGCTTACTAATAAATAACGACCCCCTTGAATTTTCCCTATGAATTTCCCAATTTTGCCCGTTATCGATATCTTACATTCTCCCCACGGATAATGCCCAAAATTTAGCGTACCTCTCGCGCCGCGCACTGATTCCGTCGCTACTCTTTCGTCCGGATATAACGGGCGGGCAGTCAATGCTCAAAATCGGAGGGGGCGGAAATCTCTTCCAAATTCGGCTCTTCTTTTTTACTATCTTCAGCTCACACGCTTGTTGCTTCCGCCCTTATCTTGTCGTTGATTGGCCTTGATTTTCCTTAAATGCGAAAATCAAGTCCGCGGCAACTTGAGTCGCTCTCTCTCTCTCTCTCTCTCTCTCTCTCTCTCTCGTGGCTATAGCCGAGATGGTGTACCTCGATAAAGCCGCCGCTGCTGCTGTGAATCTTCTCTACTCCCGCGTCTGCGTGCATCGGGAGAGAGGGCGGTCGCGCGCGCGAGTGTGTGTGTGTGTGTCTGCGGGCAGTAGCTCACCTTCCTCGAGAGGCGAGGGAGAAAGAGCAAGTGAGAGAGAGAGGGTCGCGCGTACAATGTGCGATGGTGTTGGTGCCGTGCGCGTGTGTGTATGTATCGGGCTCGACATCGGTGCTCGCTCCGACCAGTTTTCTCTGCGGCGCGATCATCTGGTGCCGTTGTGTGGATGTGTGCGTGTGTGTCGGTCTGTAGCTTCTCTTGGTCGCTACTCTCCTTATCCTCATTTCCTCGACAAATTAAAATAACAATTTCCCCCCATTAATAACAATAATCATTTAATAGAAAATGCTCGGCTCTGGTGACGGGATTTTGTCGCGATTGACTGCCCGTGTTTTTTGAATAATATTGGGACGTGGAATACACGTCACAATATATGTACACATTAGTATTTTATTATCCTTATATAAAAATTGAAACTTAGAGTCACAGTAGTTAGGCAGGAAAATTATCCCGTTGAAAAGAATTGAGAAGTTTTCTCTTATTAGCGACCTCTCCATTCACGTGCACCAGGTACTGCAAGTTAAATCCAAGTATTTGCGAAGATTCCAAGGACTTAAGCGGGCTCTCCAAATTTAGCGAATATTGCAGTGACTGCAGAGTGTAACTAGCTACCATACTGCTGTTTTTGGTTTTCTCCCCTTTGTGGACGAGAAAAAGCACAAAATGAACACAAGACAAGCAGCAAAGAACACAGTAGGTGATAAACCAGAAAAACAGTATTCAATTTATCAGACGAGTAAAACCAAGCGACCCCATGGCCAGTACCTCAGGAAATGGGAACACAACAGACAGTAGCGATTGAAGAAGCAAAGAAGAGTAGCAGACTCGAGAAGAAGATGCCATTCCACGGGGCGTAGGACCATACGAACAGATATTGCAGGTATTTGAAGAATTGAGAATGGCACAACATACACCAATAACTTACCTTCGGGAACCGGTATACGCGCCACAACCTCCGGTAGTCCCACCTCCGGTAGCAAACCCACACGATTACGTGGACACTCTGAGACCACCGAGGGGATCTCAAGCTAGAAGGGAGCGACCCAAGAATCACGAAGTAGCAGAGATTTGGAGTCCTAAGGTGAACACTGTTCGGAGGCCAGCCGACCAGCAAACCGAAATACCAAAACAGAGAAGAAAAGAACGGAAGCGACTGTCATCTAGTAGTTCAGAAAGTAGCGTACTAGACCGAAAATTAGTAAAGAAGAGAGATAGCCGTAAAGAGAAAGACCATAGAAATAGAAGTTCGAGTAGTAGTACCACAAGTAGCGATTGTAAAATAACGTCATCAGACTCAGATAGCGACTATAATAAAAAAAAGTAAAAAACCCAGGAGAAGCCACAATCGGTACCAGTCGACAGCGACTGGCGACTCAGAGTATGAAAATAAGAAGAAGAAATAAAAATAGGAGAAGGCATTCGAAGGCCGACATAGTCGGGAAGAATGTTAAAATACTGCAGAGCTGGAACCTGAAGTTCAATGGGAAAGATAAGGAGCCAGAGGAAATTTTCGACCGGCTGCAGGATTGCAAAGCAAGCCTAGCCAGGAGCGACAGGGAGATGTTGAATGCGCTACCTTTGATCTTTTAAAAAAATGCTAGCAGATGGTATCGTTCGTAGCGACTGGACCTAAAATCACGGAGAGACTTCAAAAAAGCGTTTAGAAGACAGTATTTGAGTCATAGAGATGAAGAAGACACGATGGCGGGTCTACGGAACCGATCGATGGCAAAAGGAGAAAAGATTGCCTATTATATATCCTGCGCAGAATACATTGTCGACCACATTAAGCGACCCCCATCCAGGAAAACAATAGTAAAACAGGCCTACATGGGCTTAAGGAAAGACTACCGATACTTCATGGCGGGGAAAGAAATCAAGACGCTCAAGGATATAGAGAAACTAGGGAGAATTTGGGAAAAGTAGAAGGAATTAGACGTCCGGTTTGAAGAGCTTTCACTAAAGGAGAGGATGAGCAATCCAGGTGCAGCATACTCTGGGACACCCTCAATCCGTAAGGTAGTGGCAGCCTTAATAGAACTTGAGCCCAGAAAGCGACACTAGCGGCAGCACATCAGCCACAACCAAACCAGCGAAAAAGAGAAATAGGCATAGGAAAGCGAAGAAAAACCAAATACAAACAAGGTTTGAGTCCAACGTACAAGCGACCCCAGTAAAGCCAGTCCCACGCAACGCGACCGCAACAATGACGCACAGCACACCGCTGAACCCGCTGCGATCGAATTTGTGTCCGTTTGGCAATGGTCTCCTCCCCAGAATGTTAACTCGGTTTCAGAGTAGAGGTGGTCAGGCCCAAGGATTCACCGGCCGAGGCGCATATAATATGAAAGGAAATAGAGACCAAAGGGGCCCTCCTGCCCAAAACATACCAGTCTATGGAGCATGTTATACATGCCAGACGGTAGGACACAGAGCGACAGAATGTCCACAAAGGACATGCTATTTATGTAGGGCTATGGAACACTATGTAAATACCCCAATAGACAACCGGCATGGCAGTCCGCCCCAAATA
This sequence comes from Gastracanthus pulcherrimus, assembly GCA_949152435.1. NCBI lineage: Eukaryota > Metazoa > Arthropoda > Insecta > Hymenoptera > Pteromalidae > Gastracanthus > Gastracanthus pulcherrimus. Next base: position 149,768,753 of record OX424572.1, on the reverse strand, counting down.
ATCAGCCTATGGAAAACGGGATGCAGGGGGGCAGAAGAGTCCCATACCCCCCCCCCCCCCCCCAGCAATCACAAACGGGACAAAACTGGCAACAATAAAGGTAAGCCAGCATAGCGCCCAACCGACCATACAGAAGAATAGGATAGCGACCCCAGAGAGAACGAAAATTAGCAGCGACCAAGAATGGAGTGAATCGATGATAAGCGAGGCAGCTAAAAGTATTAAGTCCATATGGTCAGATGGGGAGACTCACTCAGTATGGAGTAACACTTTAAACAGCGGAGGATTAAGTAAGACCTCACCATTAGCGACCAAAAGCCCATTAGAGAAGAAAGTGAGTAAATTAAGTAAAAGCGAGAGCGACATAGAAAAAATTGAAGAGAGAGAAAAAGTAGAGAATAGAGAGTTTATTGAGAGCGACATAGAAAAAATTCGAGAAGATAGAGAAAAAGTAGAGAATAAAGAGTTTCGTGAGAGCGGCATAGTGAAATTTAGATAATTCAGTGAAAACAGAGAAAAAGTAGAAAGAAACGAGAGCGAATTAGTGACCGTGAGAGAGCAGTGTGACGATATCGGAGCAAGCGGCCAAAACTACCCTCAACAGAGCATCCAGCGACTCCTGCGTCAGGTGACCAAAAAAGTGACAAACTTACCGATCCTCGAATGGTCCGACGTAACGGCGCTCAATCCGACAGCTGACGAGCAGAAAGATTTTGAGCACCTAGCCCTCGTACGAGAGGCGGTCGACCTCTGGAAGGATCACAGGTATCCACTCCCTCGTTGGTGGGCCCCTCCTCCTCCTCTGTTACAGACATAGATGTTGGGGTGCACACATCTAGTCTAGGGGGAGAGCAGCGTACTACATACGCCTGAGGCCGACCAATTGGAGGTTCCGGAACCAGGCGAAGACGAAGTTGCAGGTATGAGCACAAAGAATCGCATCTTCACAAAGGTAATACTAGGTGGCAGGCCATACAGAGCCCTAATTGATGGAGGAGTCACGGTCTCCCTAGTAGGACCAGCGATAGCGGCTGAGTTTAAAGACCGATTGCGACCAGCGAACTCTGTTATTAGAAGTGTGTTAGGTGGAACAAAGAAAGTACTGGGGTATCTGGACATCAACATTGAATTGGATGGCAGATCAAGGAAACTAACAGTAAGAGCCGTAGATCCTTGCGACTACGACATATTACTTGGGCAGGACTTTACCACTCCATGGGACGTTGATGTAAGATATGGCAAACGTATGTGGAGGACTAATGAGTGCCCGTAGAAGCAATCTTGGGATGACGAGGAAATGTTAGGGACGATTATCTGACCGAACATCACATAGATGTCCTCTCTGCAGCCGCCATCAAACACCGTCCAAGGAGAATGTTACCTAAACTTCTTCAAGTAGTACACAAAGAGATAGAGAAAGATGTTCAGGAGTGGAGTAATAGAGCGATCGGCAAGTGAATGGAGTAGCGTCCCGGTAATCATCCAGAAGCCAGATGGGAGTTATAGGTTTTGTATAGATTATCCCGACCTCAAGAAAGTGACCCGGAAAGACGAACATCCTATCAGGAGTATGGATTCAATAGTGGACAAACTGCATAAAGCCAAACACGTGACCAAAATTGACCTCAAGCAGACTTATTTCCAAGTACCGATGGAGCAAAGCAGCAAGAACTATACAACATTTGAAGTTCCGGGGTCAGGGCTGTTGCAATTCGTAAAACTGCCCTTCGGATTAACGAATGCGCCCATGACTTTTCAACGCCTGATCGATGCTTTGTTTGGCGTCCAGTTTGAACCATATGTTTCTGGATACTTGGACTACATCATCATAGCGACCGAGACCTTTGAAGAACATCTCCAATGGCTAGAGCTGGTCCTCAAGAAGCTGGTGGAAACAGGATTGGTAGTCAATCGGAAAAAGAGCGAATTCTGCTGCTCTAGAGTGACGTACATAGGCTTCTTGCTGGATAAAGATGGATTGCGACCAGACTCAGAAAAGGTATCGTCAGTGACAGAGTATCCAGCGCCGAAGGTCGTTAAGCAGCTAAGACGATTTCTGGGTATGGTAGGATGGTACTCGCGATTCATTAAAAACGACTCAGAGATGAAAATCCCTTTAGTAAAGCTACTAAGAAAGGGACAAGAATGGAAATGGAATAGCGACCAACAAGAGGCCTTTGAAGGTCTGAAGACGGCGCTAACAGTAGCTCCGGTCCTGGCAAGGCCAGATTTCGGCAAAACATGCACGGTCCAGAGTGATGCAAGGGGATTGGCTATTGGGGCGGTTTTGACACAAGAAGGGGATGATGGAGAGCACCCCATTGTATATGTGAGTAGAGCACTCACGGCGACTGAGCGAAATTATACCACGTCCGAAAAAGAATGCTTGGCGTTATTATAGGCCATTAAAAAGTTGCGACCATACCTTGAAGGGCACGAATTCAAGGCCATCACCGACCACAGCGCCCTTCAATGGCTTCGTAATTTAAAGGACCCTACTGGATGACTAGCCCGTTGGACACTTGAAATGCAACAGTGGGACTTCGAAGTAATCCATCGAAAGGGCACTCTGCTGAAAGTACTTGATGAGTTATCCAGGATGTATGAAGATGGAGGGGAAATAGCTGGATTTGAAGAGATGCAGGACGAGCGATACTTAGACAGGATGGAATAAGTACAAAGACACCCACATCGATTCCCAGACTGGCGAATCGAAGACGGCATGTTGTACAAATATCGTAGTGACCCCCTATTAGACCCAGTGACATCTCGAAAAGAAGGATGGAGACTTGTCGTACCAGTGGAGTAACGCGTGAGAGTGATGACTGAGAGCCACTCCATTACCTCCGCAGGACACCTGGGACTCAAGAAGACATATGACCGAGTGGCCCGCGAATACTGCTGGCAAGGCATGTACTATGACGTGCGCCACTTCGTTCAGTCTTGTCTTGAATGCCAGAAACACAAAGCTTCCCAGACGGGACCCATAGGGCTACTAGGAAAGAGAATTGTAGAACAACCATGGTCCGTAGTGGCAGCAGATCTCATGGAATTTCCACCAAGTAAGAGTCAATTCAAATACGTGGTGGTATTCCAGGATCTCTTCACGTGGTGAATCGCGCTGAAGCCGCTGAGAAAGGCTGACGGTAAGTCGAAGGCTCGCGCCCTATCGCCCCATATCGACTCTGCAAAAGAGAGACAAGCCAAATACTATAATCGTGTCAGGAAGGATGCGACATTCCAGGTAGGGGACTTAGTAATTAGGGCGACCCATCACTTGTCAAATAAAGACAAGTGGTTCTCGGCTAAGTTAGCTGGCCGGTTTGATGGTCCATTTGCCATCAAAGAAGTTAAGTCTCCGCTGGTATATGTGTTAAATATGGGGAGAATAACAGAATACCCGATGTGTACGTGAGGGAATTGAAGAAATATATCCCCCCAAGGGGAAAAGCCCCGTATTAGCAACTCCCTCCTTACCAGCGACCTTGAAGTTGTTATGTTTTTTTTGTTGTTTTTTATGTTCACAGAGTAGAGGAAAAGAAAATGTTCAGAGCTAGAGGAGTTCGCCGTGGTCGAGCGGGCCGAGGGGACCATCATCCATACCCAGCTTTCGAAAGCCCGGCTATCTGCCGTCAACCGAGTGACAAACGGGCACAGCAGGTGGGAGCAATGGCCCCCCTCGCAGTCCCCCGTCTACTCCCGTCGATGACTCCATGGCGGGTTACGATTGAGAGACCGCGGCACAACAGGAATGGGATCAACAGGAGAGCAACCGAGCTTTCAATGCCCTGAGGATGGCCATCCAATCCCGGGAGCTTCAACGCAGGTTGACCCAAACCTATCCTTCCGCGGTAGAGCCCATGACCCCTGCAGGGTGTCGGAACTGGAGTCGCCGCTCCATTGGGGCACGACCCAACCTGGTAACCCGAAGAGAATAGAAATGGGATCAAGAGGAGGCCTCTCATGACCCTCTACCTGGCCAGCGGGAGGTTTCGGAGGGTCAGGAATCGGTGGACCCGTGTTCTGAACCCGACATACCCCGATCCACCCGACTCCTCCAGCAATCCCTCTGGATATGAGCCAGTCAGAGGTCCCTCTGGGACATCGGTACGACCCGCGGCGCCAGCTTCAATTGGACGACTATGAGTTGCCGGTGGCGGAGAGGGTGGCGGGAATGCGCACGCAGTCCTCACCACCGGGACCGGTTTCTCTCTGCAGTCAGCAACGTGCGTCAACAACCGAACTGGCGGGGATCCGTAGAGTGAAACTCACGGGAATCCTGTTCAGTCACGGGCTGATTCCTATTCCCTCAGACCCGACACTCGATCCTCCAGATGGGTCTGCAACAACTGTTGGTAGAAGGAGCACATCTCGTCGAAGTGTACGAGGCTCCGCCAGTATTCCTGGTGTCGCAATTGCGGTAGGCGGGGCGTAAAATTGACGAACTGCCCCAGATGTAGTGAGCCTCATCGGGAGTGGATTGGATGGAAGTACAAGGGGGGGGTCAGCCCCGCGGGACGTGGACCCACGAGAAGAACCTCGCGGCACTCCGTCGAGGACGAATATGGCGTCGTCGGCGGCTGGGGAACCGGCTCCGGTTCGAAGGGCATCGCACCCTCCTATGCCGCCCTCATCGACGATGGCCAACCCGGAGCAGGCTCAGCGTGGTTCGGAGAGACCGACGCTAGCACCACGTCGCATTGTATCGACACTACCACCAGGGTCATCTCAGAGACCCCCGCAGCATGCCAACCTCTCACTACCAGACCCACCAAGCGACCTATCCAGAAGTTCCGCCTTAGAAGAGGATATCTTGGAAAGGATTCAACGACTGGCGGAGAGCCTCGCGGACCTGCCGCCTCAGTACCGGGCCGCTCTGCTACGTGCCACGTTGGAGGCACATCGACTCGAGAGAGGCCATCGAAGTGTCCAGTAGAGGTAGAATTACGGACACTCGAGCGACCACAACGAATAGCGACCACAACGAATAGCGACCACAACGAATAGCGACCCCATCCGAGGCCCGAAGCATCGGCGACCATGGGCACGACCTGTGAACCCTAAATAGCGACCTAAATGTGGAATGACGGAGGCATACCGATCCGAGTAAGTTGTGAAAATTATTGTTATTTATTTACTCGTTATTCTTTTGTATTAGGATCTCATAATTCTCCTTAGCGTCGCACGATCTATGAGCGCCATTGCTCTGTGGTCGGATTGGGAGTAGTAAGGTGGAGGTAATAATAATTTTTTTGTTTTCAGCCTGGATCGTCATAGTTGTAGTTATAATTATTTATATTCTTTCATGCGACAGCTTTGATGCCGAGGGTTGTTCGGGAATCGCGTTGATGGGTTACAATGGCCCAACTAGAGTCTCGTTCGATTGTATTGGAATAAACAGTCCACTCCTGGCGGTGTCTCCCGTTTAGGGGGGGAGAGTTTGTGACTCGTATTCCGCGTTCCAATATTATTTTAAAACACGGGCAGTCAATCACGACCAAATCGCCCATCACCAGAGCCAAGCATTATTATAAAATTATTATTGTTATGAATGAGGGGGGAGTTATTACTGTTACTTGTTGAGGGAATGAGGAGAAGGAGAATCGCGACCAAGGAAAACTACGGACCGTCACATACACACACACACATCCACACCAACGGCACCAGCTGATCGCGCCGCAGACACGACTGGTCGGAGCCAGCACCGACGAGGAGTCCTATACGCACACACGGCACCTACACCATCGCACGCTGTACGCGTGACCCTCTCTCTCGCTTGCTCTTTCTCCCTCGCCTCTCGAGGATGATAAGCCACTGCCCGCGCGCACAAACACACACGCGCGCAACCCGTCCTCTTTCCCGATGCACGCAGACGCGGGAGGAGAAAGGATTCACAGCAGCAGCGGCAGCTCCCTAGAGGCACACCACCTCGGCTGTAGCCACGAGAGAGAGAGAGAGAGAGAGAGAGAGAGACCGACGCGGCTGTCAACAGCATGGGAGAGCTATCAGCCGCCGCGCCGCGAGCCGCCTGTACCTGCCGGTCTACCATAGCGTAGGCCGGCGCGCGCACGTCGCCGCTGCCAATTGTGATGGTCCTGCGGCGACAAAACTGAAAGTGCCCGATATAGATATACACGCCGGGTTGCCGCGCGTGTATCTTTAGTAGTTTAATTCATATTATCTGCGCTTCCGGGCAGGGAATCAATCGCGGAGCGAGCCAATGAACAATAGCGACTCAAATTGTCGCATCCTAGGAAAATCAATAGGCCAGCTATTCAAAATGGCTACAATAGCCCTTGTACGAGTCGACTACAACGACCGAATTACCACGTTTTCCCGAGCTCTTTCCTACTCTCATGTAACCCCTTTCTTTAACCAGTTTCGCGTCATTCACGCTGTAATACTTCGTTATTTTCCTTATATTATATGAGAATTTGCCATGACGCGCACTGATTTAATGATTGGCGTCACACCACCAACGCATTTATGAAAAACCCCTCCGAACAATTCGCGCTAATAAATTATATACATATATGTATTTCTATTGATTTTGCCTACTCAGACGAATGCCGAGGGATGCTCGACAATTAACAGTCCAATTCACCGTCGTCCAAATGTCGTCGTTTCACAGGAAAATCTTGATGTTGCTGCCTCGTCGACGTTACCATATCGCGAATCTCCCGCGTGGCTCAGGAAGCCCTGTCAATTTTTAACTTTAACACGCCCCTCTTTTTCCTAACTTTAACACTCTCTTTCCACTACTAATTTCAACAATTATTAACGCTCAGAATTATAACGGGCCTACTACAAAAAGTTATATGTCACTAATTTAAATTCTTACTGTAGCTAATTTTACGTCCGGATGCTACAACGGGCGGGCAGTCAATGCCCAAGATCGGAGAGGACGGAAATCTCTTCCAAAATTCGACTCCTCTTCTTGCCTATCTTCAGCCCACACACTTGTTGCTTCCACCCTTATCTTCTCGCTGATTGGTCTTGTAGGCCAGTCAAATTCGGTTTTTTCGCTGCAAAAATTTCTGATAGCAATTTTATTGTTGGAAATGGTCAGAAACAGTATGTAGAACAATAATATTTGCAAGAAAGCCACCAATTTTGTACGCTAACTTTTTTATAAACAATTAAAGTTCGATTTCGGCACTTTTTTCACATTTCCCTCTGCGGTTTGAAAAGTATTGATTTTAGCGAGAAAAGTTTCAAGTAAAAGTTGTTCATTATTCAATTATCTACATAAAAATCAGAGAGAGCACCCCTCTAAGACTATTAGTTTACTTGCAAATTGGAAAAAAACACAAAATTCGTCAAAATCGAAAATTGTTAATAACTTTTGAAAAAATGACTTTATTACATTGATACTTTAAGAAAATGTACTACTCTGTAGCCCAAAATAGCACGCCAAATTTCAAGCTTTTATCAATTACAGTTTTTGTTTCATAAATTTCTATATTTCGAATTTTTTTTTTTCACAATCCGATTTTGATGTGAAAAAATTATTCAGATTAGGCGCCTAATTAACTTTTTTCTCGAAGATAAGATTTAAGTCCAATCAAAATCGAATAAAGTCCATTGAAAAGTACTGATTTTTATCTAATTAAAAAAAAGACGTTTGTCTATGAGCATTAGGAGCCAAGTTACGTTTTTTTATAGCAAGCCATTGCTCCGTGAATAAACAAGATATCGTCATGTTTGAAATCGGAAAATGCAGTTAAAGACTTGTAGTTTACGCATCATTATCAGTTGTTGCTCTCACATGGATTTTCAATTGTGAAAACTGTAACGGACAAAAGTGATCGGACAGTTACGCCCAACGGCGCCGTGGGAGACGGAGTGGGGGTGGACTCGCGCGTTCATAGCTCGAAACTGAGAAGTAAGTTTTAAATCAGGACGTTCGGAAAAAATGGCGTAATTTAGCCAAAAATGGTTCTTTCTTGCTCTTTCTTTCTTTAATTTGGGGTAGCGTAACTAAAAAATACCTTTAGCGTTGTCAGATATTAGATTTCAATTTATTTAAACAATCAAAAATTAGTACTTTTCAATTTTTCATATTCGTGTGCAATTTTTTTATTTATTGCAATTATTAAATTTTATTAATTTACACAATATTCCATTTTATACGAAAAATAATTATTATCAATATTAATGTATCTATAGACTATTTTTATTATGTTATTTACTGAAAATGATATAAAATAGTGTTGTTATGAGGTAATACAAAATTCGCAAAATAATAATTTTAGTCTTCAAAAATTGATAAATATAATCAAAAAGTCTTCTGTGATTTTTTAATATGCATTATTTTGATAATAGACAATCAAAATTTAATCGTGTTGATATCAACTACTTAAATATTATTTGTACAGTTTACTTATTGAAGATATATAAATTGGCACCGAGGTGCTCTACCCATCATTACACGCCCACACGACAGTAAGTGTACACAGTCACCTTAATGACCATAGACAGGATCCTATCAGGACTTTTATGATAGGGTCAACGTCGTAAGGGCTATGAAATTCCAGATGGGTCCACCCATGGCGCCAAAAGTCCCAGTCCCGGGATCCGACTGAATGTACTATCTTCCTGGAAGTAATATATGTGAACATCTGCTTCATATGCAAAGCAATATGGTAGTATAGTGGGGGTACAAGGACCCCAGGTATAAAAATTCTGCAGGGTCAACAGCATAGCACAGACGATTTTTGTCAGTTGTAGCGTAGTGTTGATGCAAGGAGCAGCGAATTTTCGTGTTGCGAATATTACTTCAAATATCTATATTGTAATTTCAAGTGTTAATTTCTATATTTTTAAATAAAGTGAATTTGTGTGTACATCACTTTTATTTTCTGTATTTTTCAACACGTAACGTAAGTAATAATTATTAATACAATATTACCTTTATTAATATACAATAGCAAATTTCTTGTTATACATTTTATTTAATGTACTAATTTCGCATGTTTAATTTTTATAATTAAATCAGTTTCAAGCAAAGTACAAATCAATATTAAAAGTAAACTTATTAATTCGGATTTTTATTTTACATTAATTTTTTTATGAAGTTATTTTCATTTGCATTTTACGTATTTATAAAATTTAATTGATTCAACATTCAGTTTTAAATTGTATTAAAATTTGTACGACTATTGTAAGTGATCCCAGTGTATTAATCATTTTAATGTGATTGTGTTTTACAGATAAATTTGAAGCACAATGGCCACATTGAAGTGCATAGTTTGTGACTTGGATTTGTTGGAGGATCAATCTTTAAAAACTTTTAAAACAGGAGGCATAACAACTCTTATGCAATCTAGTTTACGAAGAAAGGATGGAAAGCATAAGAGCATGAAAAACTTGACGTCGATCACTCTACATAATAGTTGCTATGTAACCTACAATCGGGAAAGAAGTATCGCCGCTATAAATAAAAAGATGCAATCTACACCTTCGACCTCAAGACGGTCATCAGTGTCAGATCAAGGATTCGATTTTCGTCAATGGTGTCTTTTCTGTGAAGAAGATGCTTCAGATGAATTCATAAAGAGCCAACTAAAGTCAAGAGATGAGTATCGCAAATGCGTTTCGATTATTTCAAATCCAGAGACTCAAGGTAATATACTTCAGTATGCGAAAGAGAGAAATGATAAATTAGGTAATGCTGTTTATGAGCGTCTTGGAGCGTCTTCTTGGAGTAGATAATATTATCGAAAAAGGTGCTCCTTATCATACTATCTGTTATAAAACATTTATTAATTCATGCTCAAGCAGTTTCGTAGGGCGCCCTGTGGATTCAGAGCAATATTTAGCTGTTCAATTTGTTATTGACTATTTACTCGCACATAAAGAAGAGTGCCAATTTTCTCTTTCTGATATTTTAAGTAGTTATGAGCACACCGTTCCAAACAAAACTTAGACACTTAAAGACTATTTTCAAAGCGATATACTTTTTCAGAATTCAAAAATAGATACTATTATTTCTTTTTGAGATATGGGAGGAAAAATATTGTCGGTTTATTGGTACAAAAATCGTTCAACAACTGAAGATGAAGAACGTGAATGAATTGTCAAGACTGCTGCTCTTATGATATTAGAAGACATTCGTTCTCAAGTATACGATATGACTCACTACCCTGCACCGAATTATTTTTTGAAAACTGTTGGCGATGATATTCCCAAGACGTTACAAATATTTTTAGATACAATGATAAAAAAGAATAAGACTCAATCACAAAATGCAAAGTGGAATAATAGAGTAAATTTCTATAGACATAGTTTAATTTCAAGCATCAGGTCGCGATCCTTTATATCGCCACTTTTGCTCGGACTCTCATCTATGATGCATAAAAAATATGCTAGTAAAGATCTTATCGATTCATTATCATATTTAGGCTTGTGTTTTTTATATCAAGAAACCTTATTGTTCGAGGCATCAATTTTAAACGATCCGCAAGAATATAATTATGAGAATTCATTTGTACAATTCGTTTACGACAATGCTGATCATAATACTAATACTATAGATGGATTGAATACTTTTCATTCAATGGATGGTATTATGTATGTGACTCCACAATCATCGATAAGCAGTAATGAAAAAATTAAACGACTACAGAAAATTCCTTCTACAAATTACATTGGACGATTTGCATATATCAACGCTAAAACATTCGATCGAGGCAGCTCTGCAGGTCTAAAAAATATTGTTATTGAGGATTTAAATATTATAAATACTATTTCAGATAAGATTGAAATAACAGAAACAGATTTTATTTGGAATTATGCCAAAAAATTAATTCACAAATGATTCCAAGTTGGAGTGGATTTATGGAGCAGTGTACAAAAGGTAGAAATTATGATACATAAAAAATTGTACCTTTACCTTTTGTAAATAACTCTCCAAGTCAATATGATACCATCTTTACATTATTATTACAAGCCGATCGCGAGTGCAAATCTAAAGGCCAAAAGCATTCTTTTGTGACCTTTGATCAACCGCTTTATTCGAAAGCCCGTGAAATTCAAGTGATAGTGATTATAATTTAAGTTCTGTTACTATTAGATTAGGAGGATTTCATACCAGGATGTCGTATATTGGTGCCGTAGGATATATGATGGACGGCAGCTTACAGCGGCTTACAAGAATTATTTTCAGAAATCTATGCAGAATCATCAGTACCAAAAATTTTATCCGGACATGCATACTTAAGAGCCGTCAGAGGTCATTATCTCATTCAATCTGCTTTAATTGAACATATTTTATCATCTATAAATTTTACTACTGAGGAGAAAAATTGCTGAAATAATCTATTAACTGAATATTATGATGGATGTGAAGATTTAACTGCAAAAATTACTGATGAGATTAAAATTATTTCAAAACAATTTTCGATTCATCTTGAGGCTTTAAAAAATAACGGACCTACAGCCAAATTGTGGATTCAATATATAGAAATGATTCTTATCTTAAAACAGTTTATTGAAGCAGAAAGAAGTGGAAATTGGAAGTTACATTTACATAGTTTACAACAAATGATGCCTATTTTTCATGCTAGTGGACATTTTTTATATGCTAAAAGTGCACACTTATACTTTCAAGACATGCTTGATCTTGAGCGAAAAATGGATTTACATGAGTATCATAAATTTACTGAGTTAGGCTATTTTACTATTAGAAGATCTGAAAAGTATTGGTCTGGAATTTGGTCAGACATGACAATAGAGCATGTGCTTATGAGATCCATGAAAATTGTTGGAGGATTAACACATGATCGAGGAATTACGCAAAGTGTATTAGCTAAATGGATTCTATATATGCTGGTACTTGTTGAAGTTTCCGAAGCTATGGAAGATTTCTGTAATTCTCTTTCAGCTACTTCTGAACAACATGTCGATTTACGATCTTCTCGACTAAACCGAGATAATAATGATCGAGTGAAACTACGAGGGTAGTTCAATAAGTCTTTAGAATAAAGTATAAAAACAATTTTTTTTGGGTAAATTTTTTTTTATTTTTCAACATAATCTCCTTGGAGCTCTATACACTTGGTCAATCGCTTTTTAAGTTTTTTTAATCCTTCAGAAAAGTGCGTTTTCGGAAGTTCCTCAAAATAAGCACTTACAGAGGCAATGACGTCTTCGTTGTCCATAAATCTCTGTCCACCGAGCCATTTTTTCAAGTTTGGAAATAAGAAAAAGTCACTGGGGGCTAAATCTGGTGAATACGGTGGGTGTTCGACCAATTCGAATTTTAGTTCTTCAATTTTAGCCATTGAAACGAAGTATGTGTGAACTCGGGCGTTGTCGTGATGAAAGAGAATTTTTTTTTCTCGCCAAATGTGGTCGTTTTTTTTTAATTTCTTCTTTCAGCTGCTCTAATAATGATGCATAATACTCACCAGTAATTGTTTTACCCTTTTCCAAGTAGTCAATAAGTATAATTCCACGTGCATCCCAAAAAACTGTAGCCATAACCTTACCAGCTGACTTTACGGTCTTTGCCTTCTTTGGAGCTGGTTCGCCTGTGGAAATCCACTGTTTGGATTGTTCCTTTGTCTCAGGAGTGTAGTGGTGTATCCATGTTTCATCCACAGTCACAAATCGACGAAAAAATTCCTCAGGATTCCGACTTATGCGCGCCAAAAGAGCCTCAGAGGCGACCACTCTATTGCGTTTATTCTCAGCTGAGAGCAAACGCGGCACCCATCTTGCCGATAGCTTTTTCATGCCTAATTTTTCATGTAGAATTGAAACAACTGCACCTATAGATATCCTTGTGGCCTCAGCTAACTCACGCACTTTTAATCTTCTATCCTTCAACACCATATCGTGGATTTTATTGATGATTTCGGGAGTAGTTGCTTCTACGGGCCTTCCTGAACGTGGTTCGTCACTTATTGATGTACGACCACGCTTAAATTCATTTACCCAGTTATAAACCGTTGCTAAGGCAGGGGCAGATGTGCCATGAACTGAGTCCAATTCATTTTTTATCTCATATGGAGTTAAACCCTTTAAATGAAAATGTTTAATTACCGCTCTGAACTCGTTTTTTTCCATTTTTCTTAACAAGCAATTTTTTTTTCAATTGATTATAAAAACACGTAAACTCAGAAGATGTGGACTGTGACTGCACCATATATCTAGTCGGGAGTGGTGCTGACTGAAAACAGATGATTTGGAGCGATTCGCGCGCCATCTGTTGGTCATTCTAAAGACTTATTGAACTACCCTCGTACTAAGATTCATAGAGACACACGATCCATTCCCAGAATCAGACTTTTTAATGTCGATTAGTACAGGTTTCAAAGCAACTGAAAATATTAATTGTCACAAATCTTTTGAAATCGGTCGTTCAGGACTTGCATCTATAATAGGAAAAACTTTTGGCGATGTAAAATTTTAAAGGAAAAATAGAGTTTTGTCACTTCGAGCTGTGACAGCCAACATACTACAAATAAGATTAAAGCTACAAGCTTTTAAATGCTCCTTTTATTTTGGCCTATGCTTTCGCACAATAGCCAGGGTCTCTAAGGCAAATCGTATGTAATTAGTTTCTAATGTCTTGAACCCTCGTAATGAGGATTCTCGGTTTTACTTCAATTCTTAGAAATGATGTCTCTTTCTGTTATTGATTAGTTTACTACCTTGGGATATGTATATTGGTATATCCGCGATGTTCAAAAATAAGTTTTATTAGTGGGATATACTGTACGTGATTAAATATTAATCTCAAGCCGTATATCCATAAACATTGCCTTAGTATGCTTTACGCTTTCATAAATGATGGCGAAGTGCATTACTAAAGTAACTAAAAAAATAGCCCGCGAGGTTCAGAATATATAGAAATCACAGGTATGCTATACGTTACTAGTTACTAGCGACGAAGTGCATTACCATGTGATGTATTGCGTTCAATTTTATATGTATATATATATATATATATATATATATATATATATATATATATATATATATATATATATATATATATATATATATATATATATATATATATTAGGTACTTTTATTAAATTTGAATCTTTTTAGTAATAAATCTATTTATTAAAAGCAATTTATACAAAAAATAGAAATCTTAATATAATCGGTACAAAAATTATAAATAAAATATAATTACTTTTCGGATAGTTAATTTGTAGTTCTATTTGAATAATTTGTTTTTATTCTTGGGTGTTTTTAACCCGTAATATTTGTTTTTATTCTTGGGTGTTTTAACCCGAATGATTTTTAATATAATGGAATTTTTGTGGGTTTTTCGACGTAACAACTGTCTACCCGAATATTTGAATTTAGTGTAATTGTCTACAAAGATCTGTATACATGAGTATCATAAAGTAGCAAGCTTAGCGATATTAAAGGCACGTTGCCTCGAGAGGTTGCTTGAGCGAGCTACGTCTTTCTACTATTCCGTCTTGGACAAACCTTGATATTCCTGAACAGATACTGCTCTAGAGGCGCGTCAGTGAGTGAGACCTTTATACTATTCCGTCTTGCACAAACCTCGCTATTCCTGAACAGATAATGCTCTAGAGACGCGTCAGTAAGTGAGACGTTTATACTCTTACTTCAGCAAAAGCTTCGCTGTACAGGAACAGATACTGCTCCTGAGGTGCTTGTCGAGCGAATGCTGGTGAGTCATGTAGCTTGCCCGGGGTCGAGTGAGCTAATGCTGGTGTGACCCCGTGGACCAGCTCCTTTTAAACAGTTTTTCGCTGTATCTCGCCTATGCTAAAGGGTCGAGCGAACGGGGTGAGGGTGAGCAAGGACGAATAGCGACGAACGTTTCCTCCTTTTTCTCCTCCCACGCGCTTTTCCTCTTATTAGGCTAATGCTTAAGACAAAGAAAGAAGAAGAGGGGTTGTGGGTGAATAAGTCCTCAGAGGGCGTCGCTAAAGAAGCGCTCGCAACTAGGCTTTGGCGCTCGGGCCTTTTTTGGTGGAATGAGCTTTTTCTTAGAGAGATAGGGAGATCTTCTCTCTCGCTTGCTCTCTTGCTCCTTCTCTATCTTACGCATTTTACATTTTATTTTCTTAATATTAACCTAAAATATTAATGTTTATTATATATATATATATATACATATATATATATATATATATACATATATATATATATATATATATATATATATATATATATATATATATATATATATATATATATATATATATATATATATATATATATGCATTTATTTATTTAATTTAATATAAAAAAATAATTATATACAAAAACTTATTTATATATCTAACATAGTCGCTGTCATTTTGAACATATTTCGTCGTCATTCTCGCCATTCGCATCATTACAATCGCCGTTTACATCGTCATTTAACATATATTCTAAATTATCTGTCTCTACTAAAAGTTTTTCGATATTTGAGCAAGACTGCCCATGACAGTTATGACAAATATCTGAACATCGAAGGCCATACTTCTTACAACTGCAATTCATTGTGTTGCAACCCGTTGTGCATTTGCATGAAATATATTGTAATAAATTTTGTGGAATAAGGTCATCGGTTGTGTAAACTGGTTGAAGGCCCATTGTTGTTGCTTTCCATCCCCATTTCGTAGGTTCTTTAGAATTACCCAGCCACTATCGAATTTGTAAATGTGTTCTATATGAATGTTAAGCACTTGCAGCTTCAGTCGGAGGTAATACTTCAAGTTTAAAAGATGCTTTTATCGATGATTTTTTAAACAATAAATATCTTAATGAATTCAAGGACATTTCTTGATTTTTATTATTGTAAAGTAACCTAATTATTTTATTACCAGCCTCAGCAATACTATTATTATCAGCATTAAAATTATAAAAGGTGTGCGCTATATTTACAAGATTCTCGCTTTTATCGAACACTTTTGTTAAAAACTGTTTTGTTAATTTATTGTTCTCTTGCCTGTAAAATACTGAGGTGGTATCACAGCCACTAAATGCGTGTCAAAATGCAACTACATGTTTTAAATTTGGATACTTGAAACTATGATTATTATATAGTTTTTCATGAATCTGACTTTTTCCAGGTTTCAGAAAATATATTGTTTTATCAACTCGAGCTAACTGGGTTAATATTACAAGTAAATCTATATCTTCGCCAACAATCATCGCATTTGCATCAGTATTACCTACTTCGATTGCAGTTTCTACGATTAAAGTATCTGCATCTTCTACAGATTGTAGCGTTGGAAATCCAGCTGCAGTAAAATCTTCACGAAGCATCGCAACAAGTCTATTTTTATTTTTTTCATTAGATAAAAATGATTCTTGAGAAAATGTAATATTCATACTTCGTTCAAACGCTACTTATCGGCCAATTTGTCGTGTAATTTGACGTTCCCTTTCTGCGCTTTTGGTGTAAAAATTTTTGGAGACATCAGGGTATCCATCAAAAACTATAACGCTATTTTTTGAATAATGTTTTTGACGTATTTAACGTATTGATTCAAAATAGTGTTAAACTTTGGTCTTGTCGCCATAATACGCGATGCAATAAAAATCCACCGTCAATTATATGTACTACATTTTCTACTGATAATCTTATAGATTCTTCTAATGGTGAAAAATTGTCATAAAATACAGATTTTTGAGTTTTGCGCATGCCAGCTTCATTGAAAGTTGGCAGAGGAAAGGGCGCATGTTCAAATTTTAGAAAGTATTCCTTGTCGTCTTTTTTTTCAATATGCAGCGAAATTCTTTAAAAAAGTAAAGTTGGTTCTATAGATATGACTCCATTGTAGACTTTAATCGAAGAATTTACAGCTCTGTGACATCGTACGTTTATTTACGTACATAGATATAGTAAAAATCTAAAAACATAGAAAATAAAAAAAACTTTAAAGCATCGTTTTATACTGTAGCTAGTGTGAATCTAGCTTCTTTTAAGCAAACGCACTGCACAGCAAGGGTACGGCTGGCAAGTGCCGCTAGACACGCACATGTGCGTTTGCTCTCCCTCTACCCTAGCTGAGAGATAACAGAAGCATCGACTATATGCAGCCTCTGTTGAGCGGAAAAATACAGGCTGAAATATTATTTTGAAAACAAATAGCGTAGCGTATAAGATAACTTTTTACATTTTTTAACATCGTAATAGAGTTTTTTAATTCAAATAAAAATGTTGTGCGAAAGAATCAAGTCGATAGCTTAATTCTAAAATGTAGTTTTAAATATTCTGTTGTAATAATAATATTTACATATAAGATGATAATTTTAAGCACTTAAATATGAATGTTTATTCACTAATTACAGTTTACATTATAGTAATTTTTACTGCAACCTTTTATTATACACACTTTGAATTTAAGTAAACGTAAATTAATATTAACTTAACTTTCATTACTTTTTCTCATTATTATTGCCATTTAATCTTATACTATTTTAACCATATATACAAATTAATTAATTACTATAATTGTAACATGAGTTTTAACAAAAATAATAACTATATATATATATATATATATATATATATATATATATATATATATTATTACAATAATTTCGGCTAATTTAACCAAGATTATTGCGCCGGACATGCAGGCTTTAACATTATGTTTTATTCGAGGCTTGAAAGAAATTGTACACGGGAATTTAGGATAATACTATGAACACTTGTGGTTTATTCAATTTTACGTACAAAAGTTGAGCGCCAGCTGCGCGAATTCGCAGCACGATTTTACAATTATTCTACCGATATAATAAATTTACTTATACAATAAATTAACTACGGTGAGCACGCGGTACGGTGGAAAACGGTAAATGTTCGGGATGGGAAGAAGCTACTTCTCAGGGACGCGAATTCAAGTGATTTCCGGCGACGAAATACACGTGGAAAAGGCGGCGACGCGACGCTCGACACGCACGCGGCGCAAGCTTTACAAAATTATTACCTATATATATACATATACGTAATTATGGTTCCGCACTAAGCACAATAGTATTCTGTGCAACTTACTCTTTATTTAGAATCTGGTGTGGCCTCCTTCGATGACACAGGTTGGTCGGCACACACGATAAACGATTTATATAAATCTAAGTTATATTCACGAGCGGTTCTTTTTTGGTATTCGCACGGAGCTATTATCGAAACGAAGCGTCGGTGTACGTAGCTCAGTACGAAATGGCCTCGTCGTGCTTTCGTCACCGCGGCGCTGGAGTTTCGGTAGTGCGGACAGAGCCCGCCTGAGGGTGCAGTGCATGCTTTGGCGATGGAGAAAAAGAAGTGCGAAGGAGGAAAGGGAAGCGTCTGCTCGTGGTGACGTCATGCTATGTGGCATGCGGCCGACGGCTTGCGGACGGTGTTGGAGAGGACGAGGAAGGACGAGTGGCCAGGACCAGGAAGTGCGACGAGGGATGCAGCAGGAGAGATATCTGGGCAATGGTGCCGACGAAGGGGCACGATGGCGAGAGTTGCAGGGCCCAGGACGGCGTACTTGCAGCAGGAGCAGTGGGCACGATTAATCTCGAAGAGGTTATGTTTATATACAGCTTCTCACTGCATTCATCCACTGCCATTATTATCAGGTGAGATTAGTGTTTGGTTTATGACTGTAATCTCCCCTTACTAATGCTGTGTTGTTTCTAGGTGTCTGGCGAGTGCTTCGGAGGCTGTTGCTGCCGCTGTTATGGGGGAGCGGGCCACGAGTTGAGTTACATTGCTGTATCTGCGGGATCACCCTGCCTCTGCAAACCCTCCAGAACAGGTAAGCGAGTTCCGATTTGATGTGCATGTCTGCTGTAAACTAACTCTTGTTTATATTTTCTAGGGTGTATGCTACAGGCCTCCTTCACGTCTAGAGAAGCAGCCGCTCCGCCCAAAGTGGATCTATCCATGCCTTTCAAGGCATAAAATCAGGTGGGTATCATTCCAATACTATTTTACTTATCTTCCCAGTTTCTAATCTCTTGTGTGTTTCCTTAGGTTGATTTGAGGGGACAGGAGTAAGGAGAGGAGACGCCAGGGCATGCTCAGCGCACCCCAGCCGAGATCAGCCAGCTTCCACCTATGCGAGGCTTAATGGGATGGCAGTGCGCGTCTTCTTCAACTGCTTCAGGGCATGAGAGCTTGCTTGCTCTGTGTCGTCCAGTGGAATAGTGTATGTGTACGTGTATAGTGAGTGAGATGGGTAAATAATGTGATATCGTTCACATTGTGTAACACACGAACGATATCACATTATTCACCCATCTCACTCACTATAAAAATAGATTTGTTGCGATGCTTCGTGAAGATTTTACTGCAGCTGGATTTCCAACGCTACAATCTGTAGAAGATGCAGATACTTTAATCGTAGAAACTGCAATCGAAGTAGGTAATACTGATGCAAATGCGATGATTGTTGGCGAAGATATAGATTTACTTGTAATATTAACCCAGTTAGCTCGAGTTGATAAAACAATATATTTTCTGAAACCTGGAAAAAGTCAGATTCATGAAAAACTATATAATAATCATAGTTTCAAGTATCCAAATTTAAAACATGTAGTTGCATTTTGACACGCATTTAGTGGCTGTGATACCACCTCAGTATTTTACAGGCAAGAGAACAATAAATTAACAAAACAGTTTTTAACAAAAGTGTTCGATAAAAGCGAGAATCTTGTAAATATAGCGCACACCTTTTATAATTTTAATGCTGATAATAATAGTATTGCTGAGGCTGGTAATAAAATAATTAGGTTACTTTACAATAATAA
The DNA here is from genome assembly GCA_949152435.1 of Gastracanthus pulcherrimus. Classification (NCBI taxonomy): domain Eukaryota; kingdom Metazoa; phylum Arthropoda; class Insecta; order Hymenoptera; family Pteromalidae; genus Gastracanthus; species Gastracanthus pulcherrimus. The sequence goes on along the minus strand of OX424572.1, from coordinate 149,749,022 downwards.
AAAGCAAGAAATGTCATTGAATTCATTAAGGTATTTATTGTTTAAAAAATCATCGATAAAAGCATCTTTTAAACTTGAAGTATTACCTCCGACTGAAGCTGCAAGTGCTCAACATTCATATAGAACACATTTACAAATTCAATAGTGGCTGGGTAATTCTAAAGAACCTACGAAATGGGGATGGAAAGCAACAACAATGGGCCTTCAACCAGTTTACACAACCGATGACCTTATTCCACAAAATTTATTACAATATATTTCATGCAAATGCACAACGGGTTGCAATACAATGAATTGCAGTTGTAAGAAGTATGGCCTTCGATGTTCAGATATTTGTCATAACTGTCATGGGCAGTCTTGCTCAAATATCGAAAAAATTTTAGTAGAGCCGGATAGTTTAGAATATATGTTAAATGACAATGTAAACGGCGATTGTAATGATGCGAATGGCGAGAATGACGACGAAATATGTTCAAAATGACAGCGACTATGTTAGATATATAAATAAGTTTTTGTATATAATTATTTTTTTATATTAAAATAAATGCAAATTTTTTTAATAAAACGTTAGTTATTCAAATCCTTATCTCCTATTAATTTAAATGTAATAACTATATTAAAATAAAAAAAATTGTACGTAAACATGAAAAATTGAAAAGTACTAATTTTTGATTGTTTAAATAAATTCAAATCTAATATCGGACGATGCTAAAGTTATTTTTCAGTTAGGCTACCCCAAATTAAAAAAAGAAAGAGCAAGAAAGAAGCATTTTTGGCTAAATTACGCCATTCATTTCCGAACGTCCTGATTTGAAACTTACTTCTCAGGTTCGAGCTGTGAATGCACGAGCCTATCCCCACTCCGTCTCCCACGGCGCCGTCGCGCGTCCGATTACTTTTTTCCGTTTTAGTTTTCACAATTGAAAATCCATGTGAGAGCAACAACTGATAATTATGCATAAACTACAAGTCTTTAACTGCATTTTCCGACTTAAAACATGACGATATCTTGTTTATTCACGGAGCAATGGCTTACACCGTGATAGTGTGCACGATGGAGTGGAGATCCTGGGTCGTGTTGCGCAAGCGGTTGCCGGCTGGGCGGATGGCGCATCACTCAGACTGAATAAAACCAAAACTAAAGCTATTATTTTCGGCTCCTGTAAATATATAAACAGTCTTGAGTCACAAGGTATGCCGAAGATCAGTCTGGGTGATAGCGTCTTTGTCCCATTCTCGCCGACCGTTACAAGTCTGGGTGTTATATACTTGATTCTAAACTGACGTGGACAACACACGTTGACATGGTTGCTAAAAAGGTCAACAGAGTGTTGTATAACTTGAGATTTTTTAGAAGATATACTTAGGACCTGCGCAAGCACTTAGTAATGACCCTTGTTTTCCCGCATCTCGACTACTGCTCTCTGGTGTATCTGGATGCATCACTTGAACTTCGTAGCCGGCTGCAAAGACTGCAAAACTCATGTGTGCGATACGTTTTAGGTGCTACGAGGAACGAGCACAACACCTCCTACAGGGAACAATTAGAATGGCTAATCGAGTCGCTCTTTATGAAGAACAAATCGAAGCTGTTAGGGGTGATGCAAAAGAACTCTCAGTAACACACATACGCACTGAAACAGGACGAAGATCTTTCCAAGTACATGGTGCGCATTTGTGGAATTCACTCCCTCTTGCCATTCGTACGCTACCATCATTAATGGCCTTTAAGGTGGCGGTCAAGAAATACCTCGCATGCTTAGATTAATTGTTTTGTTGATGTTCATTTTTTCCCCCTTCTTTTCATTTGTTTAATTCTTTTATATTAATTTATTTTGTATCGTTAAAATTCTAATTTATTGATGTATTTGTGTATTCTATTTACGTTTTCTTTTAATTATTAATTTGACAAAACAATTTTAAAAAAGTATGCATGTATTTATTAGTATGAAAGGAAACGATTGTTAATGTATGTATGTAATTTTATTCAAGCGACTGATAGGTATAATAAGTACGATTTAGAAAACACAAATTTTATAACTGACAACAAAGTGCAATACTTTATGTACCTGACTTCACATATGTGCAATTTATTTTAGTTAAGTAACGACGTGATATGTAATTTTAAGAAACTGATAACCTGTGACATTAAAATGTAAAATTGTATGTAAAAGTTTTTGTAAATATTTACAAATAAATATTATATCTATCTATATCTATCTATCTATCTATCTATCTCTCTTTCTCTTGCTCTGTTGGTCTGCAGAGAGAGAAGAGAGAAAACATGGCTGCCGCACGTGACAGCAGGAATTCTATGAATTTCAAACTTTTGTTCAACGAACAACTATTCGCGTTTGTAACCCACCGTTATTAACTCGCGTATTCCTGGGAAGGAGAGAAAAAATTTCATGCTCTTTATCACGCGCGGATTCTCTGAATTAATTTACTCCTACATTATGAAATAAAAGATATTAACGCCGGTTAATTAACACATGCGCGCCTGTATTCTGTCTTTTATTTTGAGTATCTTTGTTGTTTCTTATAGAACAAAAAAAAATCACCGCGCGCGACTTTTTATGACACTCGCGATTTTTCCCTTATGCACTTTATAGCCATTCTTATTTTTAAGCTCTGGTACTTACTCTTTATTTGCAGCCTATTGTAGAATTCCGTCCTTCTCGTGCTACGGCCCGTAACCTGACAGACTATACAGGATGGATGTGACGGATCGAGAATTAGTCGCACAAATAAACAATCCTTTTATTTAAGATTACACTGCGCACTCGCACTTTATTCAAACCAACTCTGGATTATATAGGACTCTGATTAATACACTGAATTTAGCTATTACAATAGATCATTCTAAATAAACTGAATAAGTGGACAATATTATCTGGATATAACTGTCTTCTAAATATCGGCCAGAGAGCCGGAGAAACAAGAAATGCGTTCTCTGCGAGGTCTCGAACGGTTGTGGTATTGAGCGAGCGGTGGCAGGCACGAAGGGGATCAAGGAGTGGGAAGCGCCCTCTCCCTGAAACTTATGCTGCGAGGCACAATGCCTGCTGAGGACTCAGCCGACAGTATGCAAGAAATTAAAGCTTTTCAAGATTATTTCGCAGAAAGAGATAAAGCAATCATGATTTATAGTAGCCTAGCATTTGGCAATGGCGACCCTTCTTTTATTGATGGTCGAGTACTTATGAATAATGCTATTTACGATGTTATATATGTCTTATATGATGCACGAAGAAGGCATTTTGATACTATATTAAATTTAACGGGTGCAGCGCATAGTAAATTTTTCCACGAACATTGCACTAAAATATATCAATACGTAGATGAGCACAGATTCACAGCACAGTGTCGAATGTGTTTTTGTAAACCACCATGTTGTTATGAAGGTGTAGATTTGATAAAATGCGAAGACTGTAATCGAGATTTTTTCAGTTAAATATGCTTTGACAATCACACAAAACATGGATTGTATAAGAAAAAGAATAAAAAATTCTGTGATGTAGTGAAAGTGTGTGTCGTAAGCTGTAAGCGTATTAATATTTATAAATCTAAGTATGAATGTGGTTATAATTGGTGTAATGTACGTCATAAAAAGCATAGTGGAAACGATTTATGTTTAATTTAACTGATTGGTCGTGAAACTAATTTAGCCAATGCTGTTGAAAAGCTTGGTCGCAAGAAAAAAATGTTTGTTTTTTATGATTTTGAGACTCGTCAAGATTCATGCTTCCGAGATCACCCCATGATGAAAATTTACATACCGAATCTGTGTGTCGTACAAGTTTGCAATGACTGTCTCTCTATAGCAGACCTTAGTCAATTTTGCGAAACGTGTGGTATACGCGAACATGTTTTTCGTGAAAATCCAGTAAAATGTTTGCTCGATCTGACTATTCGTAAAACATCAAAATTTAATCAAATTATTTGTATTGCTCATAATTTTTAAAAATTTATTGATAGTTTAAATTATTTTCAAATGAAGTTAAGCGTTCTACCGCAAGATTAGCCCTATCACAGGCTACTAAAAAAGGTTATTTCCTCCACCTCTATAATACCTTAGAAATTCAAGAATATGTAGGACCCTTACTCTTAGCAAGTAACTCCGCCTCCAACTCAATGTCAACGAGTAAAAGAGAAGAGTTTTTTCTATGGTATAACGAAAATCGTGATTCTTATAATTTTGTCATGCAACGTTAACTGTTAGACTATTATCGATTAGATGTGGTTATCTTGAGGCTTTCGTGCATGGCTTCTCGAACCATTTTTATAAAATTCGGTAACACTTGTCCTTTTACATCAGCGTGTTCAATTGTATATAGAAAATATTTTTTGCATGTAAATACAATAGGTATTATACCAGCGGGTCCGTATCGTCGCACAGACAAATATTCACACGAATCATTGCAGTGGTTGGTACAATGTGAGCGCGAACTTTGTTGTGCGATAATACACGCTGGGAGAGCTCGCGAATTGATGCTTCCTGCACAGTTTCGCGTAGATCATTTCTTACCACCACTTGGACGAGCAGCAAGAGCAGCAACATGCTAAAGAAGTTATTTTTGAATACTAGGGTTGTTACACACATGGTTGTCCTCAATGTTTCAATAAAAATCGCGACAAAACATTGGTTTACGGACGAACAATGGATAAAAAGTACGTAAATACGTGTAAAAAAAATTGAAAAAATTAAGTCACACGATTACGAGGTTCGTGAGATGTAGGAATGTACATTTGATCAAATAGAAGCAGAAAATCGTGAGATTAATGATTACGTGAATCATCATCCTCTAATGAGTCGCGTAACTTTGAATCCTCGCGATGCTTTTTTCGGTAGTAGAACGGAGAATATAGTTACTGAATATGAAATTCGAGAAGGTCAAAGAACCCGATACACAGATATATGCTCTCTCTCTCTCTCTCTCTCTCTTTCTCTATACGTTTGTAAGAGAGGTTAATTTCCTATCGGTCATCCGCGCATATTCATTGGTAAAGAATGTGATTCGTTGACGCGGGGGGATAATGATAACCTGACGAATGTTGAAGACTTAATTAAGTGTAGGGTTTTACCTCCTCGAAATTGACATATACCATTGTTACCGATCAAAATGCGCGGACGTTTGCTCTTCGCACTCTGTCGATCTTGTTGTGAGGAAATGCGTCAGGGTGACTGTAATCATGAGGATATCAAGGATCGCGAATTTACAGGCACGTGGGTTGCTAAGCGAACTATGTAAAGCTATCCAACTTGGTTATTGTGTAATGGAAATTTATATTATTTGGCAATATCAAATGACTCGTTACAATCAAAATCGAGGGTCTGGTGAGCACTTTGCGGAATATGTCAATACGTTTTTGAAAATTAAGCAAGAGGCTAGCAGCTGGCGTTCGTGATGTACTGATGACATTGCAAAAACACAATATATTGATCAATATGAGCGAGACGAGGGTATACGTGTGGATAGAGAGAACATTGCTAAGAATGCAGGATTACCGGCAGTTGCTAAGCTAGGTTTGAATTAATTTTGGGGTAAATTTGCGCAACGGAGTAATTTGAAGCAAACAGAAGTTACAAAAAATCGTGAATCGCTTCCAAAACTTCTCACATGTCCGGAAGGAGAGGTAAACGATATATTGCCTGTCAGCGATGAGATTCTATATGTAAATTGTCAGTATAGAGATGAGGCAGTGACACCTGCACTACACACGAGTGTTGTCATTGCTGCGGACACGACCGTCCAGGCACGTCTAAAACTTTACGAACACTTGAAGAACTTGGCTCTACGTTTATTATATTATGATACTGATTCCTGTGTCTTTGTCTGGCATGGCAATGCAGAGGACGAATATGATATGACAGATGAGCTTAGAAGTTACGGTAAAAATGCTTATATAGAGAGTTTCGTTTCTGGAGGTCCAAAATTCTACGCTTACTGTGTCGTAAGACCTTTAGTCAAATTAAAAATTGAATGCTTTAAATTAAAACATATAGCGTTAAACTTTTCAAACGTTTTGAAAATAAATTTTGAGAGTGTAAAAAATTTGATCAACGATGCTTTTAATATTGACTATGATGAGGCTAACAATGACTCAGCTGAGTGTGAACAAACAAATAATGAATGTAGAAAAAAAAATTTAAAGCTTTTCGAAGAACCAAATTGCATGAAGTTGTGACTCAAGATAAGTCGAAAACATGTTGCGTAGTATTAAGGAAACGGCGATACATTACAGATACGCATTCTCTACCGTTTGGCTTTAAATCCACTTAATATTTTTGTAAAAACATTGTATAATATTGACAAAAATAAAAAAAAGTTTAAAATTTACTTACCATAACAGTATTGTTTTATTTATTATTATTATTACTATTATTATTATTAATACTATTATTATTATTATTAATATTATTATTATTGTTACTATTATTATTATTATTATTACTATTATTATTATTATTATTATCTGTACAAAAATATATAAACTCTTTCAGAGTGCGGATGCTTCTAGTACAGCTTTATCCGTCTTTCAGAAGGCTGGTCAGTCTCCATCATTTTAACTAATTGGCCGTTTACTTAGCTTTTTTCTTGTAATTTTAGCTGATTTTGATCCGCACACACATCAGTCAGCTCATACCCGCTGAGCACCTGTAAATATCAACTGAATTGTACGTGTGCCGCACCGCCACCGCCGCCGCCGCTGCCATCCCACTTCTTGCTGCTCATCGGTTGTCGCTTTCTAGACTCTGTTGCACAACTAATGCGTATTTTTATTGCTGATGTTGGTGGTGGTAAGATCTAAAAATTCAGGATGGATACACGTTTCAAACATCCGTTTACGTGTATAATCAGTGGTCCTACCGATTGTGGAAAAACTGTTTTTGTAAAACGATTCCTCGAACATCTACCTGCAATGTGTGACGCACTGATCGATAGAATATTGCTTTACTACGCAGAATGGCAGCCTGTTTATGAGATGGAATTTGTACCAGCTGGAGATGGTACAATAATTATCGAATTTCACGAAGGTCTGCCACAGGCTACGGACTACTCTCACGACAATGATAATAAAAATTAATAATTATTGACGATTTGATGCGAGAATCGTCAAATAATACTATTCTCGATCTCTTCACAAAGGGTAGTTGAATCGCGCGTTAACCGGATGAACTTTTATTTCGTTATTCGAGCGCGGTATTAACGTCGAGCGGGTGCAGCGAGACATCGATTGCCGTGGTAAATTTCCGCCCGTAAGGAGTTGGGAGTGTGTGAAGCAAATGAATGTTAAAGTACACTTAGTTTTGTAACAATAACAATAATAGCATTTATTGCACGTCGTTAATTCAACTTTTATCAATTAATTATAATAATACTTGACTATGTGTGTGTAAAAGGAAAAGATAAATTAAATTTCAAAAAGGCCGACACGGGGTGAGAATTTTAGTGTTTCGCGCACGGTCATGAAGGTGCTCTGGATAGAGCCGCGAGAAGAGCGGAAGAGAGCGAAAACCGAGCGAGCAAGGAGTTTTGCTCTTCTTGCGCCTCCTCAAAAGTGGAGGAAAAAATTACGCGGAAGAGAGACATCGGGCTCGACGCTATACACCCTGCGAATCGGCCTCCCGCAGATATGTCACGGCCGGTCACGCGACGGACAAGTGACCCGCGGCGCGCTCCCCCAGCCGCTTGGCGCGAGGATTTAAACCTCGGCCGCAACAGTAATCATCATAAAAATATAAGCGTGATCTTTATTACTCAAAATATTTTTCATAAAGGTGTAGAGTAGCGTAATATTTCGTTAAATGCTAATTATCATATAATTTTTAAAAATCCTCGAGATCGTTCTTAGATTCAATATCTTGCTCGTCAAGTTCATCCTGAATAATAAGCTGGTCAATTACAGTCGCTTTGTAACTATGGCTGCGAAGACACCGAGAAAACAAAACAAGTTGCGCAGTGCTGACTCTGCTAGCGAGTGCGGTTGCTTACCAGCTGATTTTACCAAAAAGTGTGTAACAGTTTTACACGCTCTCTACCACGCAGATGGGCAACAGCGAGTGGTTTACTCCGGTCGGTTGATAAAAAACTCATTCAAAGTATATGTGAGTATGCGTTAAATGTGTTGCAAAGTATTGTAAATATTAAAAACTCACAAAAATTACGATTAAAAAAGTACAAACACGTATTGCGAAAGTTAGTGACTAAGAGGCGGAGGAAGAAGAAACCGAACATCAACCGGACAGATAATACTGCTGCTGCTGCTGCTGCAACTGAGTGGCAGAAGAAAAAACGTGTCATCACACAAGACGGTGGGCCATTTTTACCTATGCTATAATAGGTACATTAGTTTCAAAAATATTTAGTGGTTCTGGAAATTCATAATAATTAAAAACATGGAACGTTTACCTAAAATGGTAATTGTACCAGAAGAAACGTACGACAGACTAATTAAAGCTTCAACAGCACATCGACAGCAAGATTATAGTAATGATAAGAAAGAGAGTTTAACAGAAGACGGCTCTAATGTTGAGTTACGAACTGTACAGACAAAAGCATGACATTCTTTTTTTTAAAGCTCTTACTGATGAAAGAGAAAAATGTCTGAAATATTTACAAATTCTTCGGAGGTATATCCATTTTAAAAATCTTGAGCATCATGAGCACACATCCGATATGGACCATGAGAATGACGAGGACACACTTACACCTCTCTCTGAATAGTTAATTCTAGACAGTATGTCCAAGGCTATTGCGCGAAAAGGACGTCTATTACTTTAACACTGCAAATCGTCTGCGTCTGATCGTCTGCGATGGGATAATTCAAGAACTGTTACCCTAGACAAGAATGTTATTCCTTAGTCGAATATTATAGAATTAATGGAGGATATTTTGAAAAGTAAAACTACTGAAGAAGAGTCTATAGGTAGCTTACAACTAGCTAAATTTATAGTACCAAGCGAAACTCTACTGAAGCTGATTAGTAATCCTCAAGTGCTAAAATTAACTGAAACTTTTAGAGGTGCTGCAAAAAAATTATCGACTCTTAAGAGAAGAAGTTTGATAGATGTTGGTAGACTGGAGAAAGAAGCACGAATGCCACAGCGCTACGAATTACGTGAGAGAAAAACTGATGCAGACGAAGTGAATAGTAGACAGAACAAGAGTAATGTGAAAAAAAGTGGTTGACGTATCAAACGAAAAGTGTTAGTATAGTGCAGAAGCAAAAGAAAATGTCTTACGAAAACCAATATTATAATACTTCACATGAAGCTGGTTATGACGAAGCTCGTAATTTGATTCGTGTAAATGAAAGAAGTAAATCAAAGCAGGATAAAAAAAGAGAGAAACCCCGTATTTACAAATGGTTGAGCAATCAAGGTCCATATACATTACACAGAGGTATACGACGAAAATTCCTCAGATTGAGCTACAACGTTACGAATGTGAATGATTATTCGGAAGTGGATTAATGCGACATGCAATCTCTTAAAGAGCTAAACCAGTTTCTCGGGTCTAAAATAGAGCGTTTTTTCGGAATTTAAAAAAAATCTACACAGTGAAATGATTTGGCGTTTTATGAATATATTTAACATCTCTTTAACTAACTGTGTACAAAATTTCAAGTAAAAATATTGATCTGGAGTCGAGTTATAGGCTGCGCCACGGAGGTCCTCAGATAAAAGTTGTGAAACGGCTGCAGCTGTAGGTCACGTGAGGATGCCTGAAATAAAAAAATCGAAATTTTCCGTTAAACTAGATAAGGTTCTCCATCAAATGAACCACTTTCTTATAAAAATATTGAAAATTGACAAAATGGCAGCGTTTTGAAAAAAAAATTTCTATTTCGCCTAAAAAAACGCGCGTTTTTTGCATGGAAAATTTGCATTTTTTTAAATATCAAAAAGATAGTGGTTCATTCGATGCAAAAATATGTCTTAAACACTGTCTCAAAAATGCAATGTAATCGGTTAAATTAGTTTTAGATTTTTTATAAAATTAAATTTTCCATACTTACAGTTATTCTGCTATTCCAGAGCCATACAATTCGCTTTCCTCTTGCTCATAAAAATGATTGTTGCTCAGTTTCAGCTTTCCTACGAGCTGTCCGAGACTCCTTCGTAGTTTTGTCGTGCCGTTTTTCAGCTAGCTCTATATGGTTCATGTCGCGCATCTGGGTATATTCCCATGCAGCTGAGCCAATAAATACACCCATAGTTCTAAAAATTATAAGAATTGACCTTAGGCCGTCGTTAAATATCCCAACAGCGTAGAAATTGGCCAAATCAATAGTTTTTAGACCGCTGTGGAGATTTTTTGGAACAAAATGCTACACCAAGCCGTTATAGCTTTCGTTGTTATTTTGAGTATTGCTCCCCTTGCATCTGTTCAATAACTCGGCTCTTGATGAATCCGTATAAATGGGATATAGTACTTCTAAAACGGCTGGGTCCAAAGGAAGATAATCATGCTGAAACTTCGTCGTGTCAAAACCCTCAGCTTCCGATCGGCGATACTTGCACCAGCTATCCGCGCCGGGCGGGCAGTTTTGATATTGTGGCTTCATATTTGTTGATGCCATGTGAAACTATGTGGTCCAAATCTCCTTATACATTTCTTTTATATTATGTTGGTGCCTTAGTATTGCTAAATCATAATATTTTTGGAGCTTATTTATTAATTTGTCGGTTAATTTTACGGTGTCTTTGCTTCGTCCGCCTAAACCTTTGACTTTCTTTTTTTCATTTCGGCAGCGCGTTCCCATTCTCTTCTTTACATGCAAATAGGATTCTAGTTTTTCAACTGGCATATCCTATGGGTTTAAATATAAAACTTCTTTAAACGTAGCACTATCTCCGCCACCGATGTAGCGCGTATACTTTACGTTATATTTTTCGAGCGAGCGAGCAAACATTTCTTTCACGCCGTTGACTTCCATTTTTGCAGCTGATCCGCCGTGATTATCTTGTCAATCATTATGATTTCAGAGCCATTCTTCATAGACTTCTGGATATTTTTCTTGTTTTTTGTCCAGGTCTCACACGCTTTACAATAACTCGATTTCACTGACGTATCGAGGATCTTCTTACTGTATTTTCCGGCGAGAGTCGTCAAGCCAAATTTCGAAGTATGTCCTCGTTTCTTCCACGTACCGTCTCCAAAAACTGTTATATTCATATCCGATCCTTCTTTTTCAAGCGTTTTTTCTTTTTCTTGCGCTGCAGCCAATTTTACGGAATTCTGATACATCGCTTCCGCAGCTGTCCAAACATTTTTGAAGCATCCTTCAAAAGTATTCGGATAAAATGCTTTTGCCACATTCATCAGGCCAAAAAACAGATTTAATACTTCTCTTCCAATTCCTAGAAGTCACAACACAAGCACTATACGTCGATTAAGGGGGGATCCCTATAGGATGCCTAAAAAAAGCGTTTTTGGGAGGATTTTTTTAGGACAGAAAAAAATAAGCAAGTCTAGCAAACTTTTTAGAATATTTTAATGTATGGATTCATTTTGAGAATACCAGCATAAGTTTTCGAATCGTCGTCGCCGATATAATTCGTATACTTTACTCCGAAATCATCAACAGATCTCAAAAACATCTCCACGATTGAATCCACCTCCATCTTCCCTGCTGAACCATCGTGGTTTGATGAGCATGATTCTTTATGATCTTTATACCATTCCTCAAATTCGTGATTGTCTAATGTGCTTTTTTTAGGGCTCATGAATGACAGTACGCACTTTTAACGATAAAGTCGACTACTTTGCCAGAGTAATGTGCAATCAGAGTTGTTACACCGAACAATGAAGTGAAGCAACGTTTTTTCCAGGATCCATCGTCGGAAACTTTCAAATTATTTGCAGTTGTCTCATTTTCAACATTTTTTCCTTGCTCTTCTTTGACAGCATTTTCACAGACACTTTCAAACATTGATTTCATATGTTGATTATCATATGTTGATTTCGCCAAACCTTGACATAAATCCATAACTCCACAAAACAGACTGATGCCTTATCGTCCAGTACCAAGAAGCCTCATAACAAACACAATTCGTCTATTTATTTCATAAGCGGTGTTTATTAATGGTCCTGAATTGATTTCTCGTCGACCGCACATACATGATAATATAATTTTGAACCCAAGCCTCGATGCCCGCTCTCTGCAAATGCTATGTTTTGTTTACAAGATCTGCAGATTACTATGTCAGAAATTTCAATAAACACTGTCAGAAATTCAATTATTCGGTAACAGTGAGCTGGATGTACAATGATATTTTCGGTGTTTGCGGTAAACAATTTCTTCTCACTACTGCTTGTGTTGCACTCTGTATCGTCTGGTCCACTTGTGAATCGATTCCCGTGCAATCTGCGTTTTTGTGGTTTCGCAGAACGATCACTGCTCGATTTATCACCTTTGGGATAACTTGATATGATATTGTAGCGATGTGCACTCCAGAAGACTTAGAGCAAAACTAACCATTGACCCTAGAAGCAACTCCGTAGAAGCACGTACACAGAGAGGAATATGTATATATTATATACCGTTATAATCCGTACTATAGTTTGTCACGGCACTTCTACGAATTCAAAATATTGTTTCGAAGGATCGTTGAATCTTTTCAGTTACACAGTTCGGAGTTATTAAACCGAGGGGTGAAACACGCACTCCACCTGCCCGAGCGCTCATATACCTGCTCGACACCCCACCACGTTTAGTGCTGTATCTTTGAAAATACTGCGAATCAGCCTCTATAACTTTAGATATATACTCTTAGATATAATAGAAATAGATTTAAGCAATAAAAAAAATTTTTTTTTGAGCCGATTAAAGTAGGATCCTCCCTTAATGTAATGCCTTGCAAATTTCATAGAATATTTGTTAGGTGTCAGGTTATTGGCTAAATATTTTTGAGTCGATTTGGTTCATAATCTTCTCAGATATTAGGGATTATTCAATTTAAACAATACTTGTTCACCCTGTATATCACGACATCTCTAAGCTTTATCGTTGTGCTTTCTCTTGTACATAATAAGTATTATTATATATGAGATTTACTATTCTACGCTTCTAGCCATCTTTACGCATTATATTGCACAAAAAAGTCCAAAGATAGTGTTATATTAAAAATATTATTATTTTGTGATTTTTTAAAAATGAGTTAATAATGACATAATTTATTTTTGCAATATTGAATCTGTATCTATCTATAATATAGCATAGAAAAATTATGATTTTTATACTATTTTGATGGTGGAATTTGTAAACGAGTATATGTTAAATAGTAGTCAAATTTTTTAATGATTGATTATAAAAAATTATGCGTTTTTGTGGTTTATGCAAATTTTTGCAATTAAAGAACAAAAACAATAATTCAATCTTTTAGGTATAAATTCATTTGATTTTATAGATAAAAATAGATTTATAATAGATAAAAAAATAGAATGAATGACATATCGCTGACTAAAGACACCCTGGTATACAATATGTACGATAATATGTTTATTGAAAAATATTAATTTTTCAGTGGGTACAAATCACTAAATGAAAATAATTAGACAGGAAAATAACTATGATAGACGGTACTGCTCAGTTCTTCTTTAATTATATAATAATTTTAATTAAATTCTCTTTGAGAAAGCATAGTACCAAAGCAGTTGGCAGCGTTTTTCAGTACAAAAGTGACTGCCGCAGTCGCAAAATGGCAGAAGTGCAATATTTATATAAAAAAAATCACAATGACATAAAATATTGTTAAAAAAATTATTAAAACGCACATTTTAGATATAAAGTCATATTTAGCTTCAAACACCTGTAAGTATAAGGGCATAAAAAAGTCTAAAAAAATTCACGACTATTTTACATGCTAAAAGGAACATTTTTGCCGAAAATAATTTTCTTTTTTTCTTGTTCTAGATTTCCCAGAGAATCATCCGTATATATATATATATATATATATATATATATATATATATATATATATATATATGGGTCATTCTTTATGAAGCGGACACCCCCCTCTGTCCAAAATTGTGGGTCATCTAGAAAATCGTGAGTAGGCTCAAAATTTTCGTCTCCACCTCCAGTTTAGTATGTAGTGTGGTCTTTTTAAAAATCTAATATGGCGGCTCAAACCCAGATTGTTTCTAAAAAAATTTCGAAATTCGATGATATCTTATTCAATTTTAATGCTACGCGTTTCTTAAGACCGGAAATGAATTCAGCGGCAAATGTTACAATTTTACTTTTTTTGACCTTTTGTACCTTGGAAAAAAGCTTAAGTAGTCAAATTCTAGTGAGATATTGTAAATTAAGTGCAATACACGAGATTTATGATGCCAAAAACATTTCAAAGTCAGTATTTCGCGAATGATGGAAAAAAATTTGTTTACTTTCAAATGACATTGAAAAGGTTTTGGAACCATGTTTTATGAAAAATTCTGAAAATTTGCTAAAATATCCTTTATTGCTATTTTTTAAAAAGATTTAATTTTGTTGAATAAATGGAGGTTAAAATTTGTTAAGAAATGTAAAGAATGGCTACATGCTCATATTAACTAAGGGTTTCAAAAAATGTGAAAAAATTCACATACATTCTAAATACCAAAAGAAAAGAAAAGAAATTTTTATATATATATTTATATATTATATATTATTATATTATATTATATTATATATATATATATATATATATATATATATATATATATATATATATATATATACTAGGGTGGCTGCGCTCGCCAACCCCCCGTATATAAGGTAATATATAAAATATTGTTAATTTTTCAACATTTAACAGATTAAAATTTTTTTTAACTGACGTCTTAAACTCTCTACTTATAAAAATTTAAAACAGATATTATACTAAATTTTTATTTTCATCATATATAAATGTAGAAGAGAATTTGGTTGACGTTAGTTTTTATTGATCAAAAAAATCTTCTCCAAAATAACATTTAAGTACAAGTTTCTTTTATTTTTTCTACACCACCCAGAAGATAAGTAGATAGGTGCGTTGATTTTTTTGTTTTGTTTATATTTCTAATAATCAGATCGGTGTTGGCTCAGTGGTTAGAGTGCTAGTCACGGAAATAACACTGTTCCAGGGGTCGAGGGTTCGATTCCCGGTGAATGCACTCGGATTCTTTTTCTGAGTTGTTTTCAACGGGAAAAGTATCCTGGCTGTTTGAGGCGGGTTTTTCCCCGGAATTTTCCTTCAGCGTGATTTCGAGTTTTCCCTGGCCTCACAGGCGTAAATCTGGACGGAATTTCGAAACAGTGTGTAGGAAATCGGGTGTCGGTAAGGTAGAAAAAAGGTACCCAATCCGATGCTCATCTCTCTTTCTAATCGCATCCTGTTCCTTTCTTAATTTATTCAACTGTAGTTTTTCTAATTTTTGTTCTTTTCTGACTTCAATATCTTCCTTTAATTTCCTCTTTGCTTCCTCCTCCTCTTTTTATATTCTTCTCCATTCGTCACCAGTAAGCACTGATGGTATTTTTTGTCTCACTTTACCCTGTTTCTCCTTTTTCAAATCAACTTCAGGCCAAAAAAAACTTTTTGTAAGATTCGGTCAAAATTTGATTTTGTTGATTGCTGAGAATTCGTTGCGTCTGACAAAGGAAGTACTTTGAAGCAAGGCTTGCATTCAGGAGAATCACTTACATGATGATCTTGAGTATTCGGACGCATGCTTTGACCAAAACTATCATTAGAATATACATCAATAGAAGACAAATTCTCATCAAAATTCTCTACATGTATAAATTTATTACTGACAGGAAAAACTATATTCGAAGAACATTCAGGTTTTTCAATAGAATTTGAATCGAACACTTCAGCAAGAACAGTGATACATTCCATTGGTATATCGACAAGGACATTTTGATTTAGATTTGAAAAACAGTCAGTCTCAGTAGAGCGTACAAGAAAATGATCACATTTTTGGATTACATTTTCATCACAGACTTGACTAGAGGAAGCATCTTTAGTCGATGAGCTGAATCCAAGGATATGGTCAATCGAGAACTTATTGTTCTTTGTACAAACAGTAGGAATTTGAGGTATCGTAAAGATATTTCTTGAGGCAACAGAGTTAAACAAAATCTGAAAATAAAACTTTCTTATGTAATAAAAGTACATTCAATTTCTTTATTAAAATGTAAATTATGATTATGTAATTTACTATAAATCAGATACAAACAATTAACGCATAATTCATCAGTTTAGCTTTTTAGCCGTTCTTATAAAAATCTTATTGTACTAAACATAATTATAAGTATTGATAAATGTTAGTTTTTAAAATATAAAAATTCTTTTTTTATAATAACTTATTCGATACAAATTAAAATAGTGTAAAAATGATAGACGCTAAGGTATATTTTAAAACAAGAAATACAATTATAGTATTATGTAGTTTAATAAACTTTTTCATACTTTAAGCATTATATCAGAATGTTCGGTTCCAGGTTCAGTTGTTGTCTGCCTTAGTGGTGGATCAATGTCTACTCCTAATGTCTGAAACAAATTAATACGATCATTAAGTAAGAGCATATTATTTGGATTTGAATGAATCATATAGTTCAACAATACCTCAAATTCCTCAGTTTCATCATAGCCATTGGTATAATCGTTGTCGACACTGGTATTCTAAAATAATAAAATATGTGTTAATACCTAATTATTTTATTTTTTATAAATATTTACAAATAGATTCAGACTCTACTCACATCACTTTGATCTTGTTTGGTGACTTCTTTTTGATTTTTAATTGCTATTGATAAGTCGTACCACATCTGAAATAGACTTTCATCCTCTTTTCTTCCAAACCATTGACGACTCAAAACTTTTGAATATCACCAGCTTCTCTTTCCCAAGCATGTCCTCGATTGATTGCAATCCACATACTTTTGCATCGTGCGTATGATTAACTGAAATGTTATTCACTTCGCTAGATTCATTGGGAATTCCACTGAATACTTTATCATAATTCACAGCATCTGCGTTTAACGGATATAATCCCACAAGCCTTAAACCCATTCTCCAGAGTTTTTACCACTTCCATATTATCTAAAGTAAGTTTAAGAGCAGTAGAAAATCTATGCTTTGGAATATTTAGAAGACTCTCTTTCCTGCAGAATTCCAGAGAATTTTTCACCCATGCACATTTGAATGGTCTAAAAAATGCCACATCAAGTGGCTGTAAGATTTAGGTCGCATTTGTTTTCAAAGCAATTAATATTATTTGTTTCTCTTTACGAAAACCACTCAATGGCAAAGTGATATGAGAAGAATGTCCATCGACGATAAAATTATTGGAAAAACTGTTTTAATTTTCACCAACCAAGGATACAATACGTTAGCACAATATTCAAAAAAATTCATTGTTGTCATCCAGCCGTTGTCAGAATGTCCAGCACTATACCCATCAGGCCTCGATGATTGTACATTGGGTGGAATCTTCTGACCAGCAAAGAGGATTAGAGGTGGTGCGAGTTGACCTGCAGCATTTGCTGGATTGGTACTGTTATATTTGTTTTTTCATTATCACCAACAATCTTGCTAACATTTTTTGAACCTCGCTTAGCAAGCAATAAAGGATTAGATGGATTTAGAGTAACACCGGTCTCATCACAATTGCAGATTCTTGAATTATCAATATCTGAAAGGTTCATATCTTCTAATAATAGTTTTACGTCAGAAAACCATCCTCGAATAACACTCCCAGTTACTTTGTTACGACAAAGACTAACAATTTCTGATAGTTTTTCAGATACATTATTATGTCCTTACAAGAACGCTTCGTACCAATGACGACCTGGTAAACCATCCTTGAAAGGATTTTCTCTCTTCAACTCTTTGAAAAGTAAACGTACACTTTCTAAAAGTTGTGTCTTCGTCACTGGAAAGCCTCTCCGAGCACATTGAAAAATCCACTGAACTAGACTATTCTCCTCTTCTTCAGAGAGAACTGTGTGGGCCCCAGGTTTTTTGTCTTCATGTCTCCCTTGAACACGAGCTCTGATTGTAGATTCAGGCACCTTGAATCTTTTACTAGCCGCAGCTACAATTTCTCCTTTCCTAACCGCATTCACAGGACTTATTAAATTTTCTCGTCCATAGGTACTACTTTTTATTTTTACGTTTACTACACGTTCAGCGAGACTTTTCTTTTTCGACTTCTTTACTTTTCTCTTCACTTTCTTCGTTTTAGTCATGATCTCTGCAGCAAAACAACTTGTAAACAAGAGCTCCGAAATCTGAAGGAAAGCGAAAATGTTTGGTAACGAGGTTAGGTTCGCCTAGCTGACGCCGCAGAATAACGTACACTGCCAGACGATTTTATGGTGCAGAATTGAGCGCATCCACCGTTTAAGTGTACGTTATTCTGTGGGCTTATTATCTTATATAAAGAGGTACGAAATTACCTTTTCTACACAGATAACAATAAAGAAAGCTTCATAAATAACGAAAAAGCTTTATATCAAAATTAAAAATGTATGTTAGTTCTACAAGTATTTGAATAAGAACACTTTGGTAGCAAGAATTGAAGTGCAATGTCTGATTTTACACCGTTTTTTAACAATGCTACTTTAAATAAATATTATAAATATGTATTTGAATGAAAAATATTCTTTTCTTTTCAGTTTGATAAAATATGTTTTTATCTCATTGTACAAATTTTTTTACTACAAGAAATATACATTTTTATACTTTAATCATATAAAGAAAAAGAAACTCAGTAATATGTACACCCACAGTAATATGTACTTTTACCCTACGTAATAATGTACTGATAAATAAATGTCATTTTTTGATTTGTAAATGTTACACATATTTGTCAAGATTATTCATTCGATTATTATTAATAACTTAAACCATGATAATCATCGCCAGTAAGCCTACATGACCCCGTGGAGACAGGGCTCCTTTCCCGCCCCTATTAAAAAAGATTAAGTTAGTAATCATTACGAAAACTTATATAATATTTAACTGAGACAATCTTCTCAGAGAATATTTATTAAAGCATTCGTTCTGATTTCTATCTTATTAATTTTTAGTAGACATTGCCCTTCTGCCTCCTTCCAATATTTGGTACGTGTACCCAGTAAAATAATTTTTTATAAAATATTATTTAAAATGCTAAATATATCTATGTGACGTTCACGTCAACCGGAACACCGCCCTGTCCAAAATTCCTTTCGATCTAAAAATTTTTAAAAAGATGGAAAATTTACCATTTTTTATGTACTTACGATTAGCGTGTGGAAATTTTAAAAATTTCGTTTTCACACGGAGCTGCACATTCCCTAACCTTAAAGAAATATTATTTTACGCAATGATCAAGCTGTTAGAAATCACAGGTGTTCCGAAAAATTCAAAGCAACGACTATTTTTATGTATTTTGAGCTGCTAAACACGAATCCGAACCTATTTTTTACCGATACCTCAAGCATTCGTCCCTAACCTCAAAAAACACCCCAAAATTGCTGTTTTAGGCGGTAGAAAACGTAAGTCTATTGAGGAACATTATCGACGGAGACTATTTTTATGAATTCTGAGTCGCTGAATATTAACAGGAAGCTAAATTTTATTTGTTTACTTCTACTCAAGTATATTCAATTAAAATAACTGCTTACTGACATATAGTTATTATGCAACTTTTACATTGATTCCTATGAACGCTTTATTATCTTTATTACAAAGCC
Organism: Gastracanthus pulcherrimus; assembly: GCA_949152435.1. Taxonomy (NCBI): domain Eukaryota; kingdom Metazoa; phylum Arthropoda; class Insecta; order Hymenoptera; family Pteromalidae; genus Gastracanthus; species Gastracanthus pulcherrimus. Next base: position 149,729,303 of record OX424572.1, on the reverse strand, counting down.
CGCATTTCTTTCTTTTTTTTTATTTTGAAATTATTAATATTGTATTATTGATAATGGATTTGGTGCATTAGAGTATCTAAACACAGTAATTTTTTTTTCGGAAAAAACTAAAAACGCTTGTCCTTCTGAAATTTTTGTAACAGATGGTGCAGTTGAGAATCTTTTCTTTAGTGATCTTGATGTTTTTTCATAATATTTTTGGGAATAGTGAAAAAATGTTATTGTTTGGAACTTATGACTCGCCCAGTCATAAAGTTGTTTTGAATTTAAAAAGCCGTCCGTAGCTTTGGCCTGCAAGCTGGTACGAGTAGCTTCTCTTTTTAACACGGACCCTACTCCGCCACATGAACCCTTTCCATGAGCTGTACACTGTACGACCCATTTCCAAAGTAGTAAATTTTCCTAAAAAATTATAAAATTACCATAGGGTAGTAAAATTACCATACGGAAATAAAATTACGATACAGAGGGTAGTAATTTCAAGAGTTGGTGGATTATGAGTTTAAATTCATTACCAAGGTAGTAATTTTACCACCCCAATAGTAAAATTTCAATGAGCATGGTGAAATTTAGGTTATGAATAGCAATTTTGATGATACGCCAATAAATGAATGATGACTATATTATTTGAACAAATTTTATTTTCTAGTATATATTTTATAATATAAAGGAAGAGAGGTGCAAAAAAAGTCGATGAAACGTCGAAAATCAGCTTCGGAGCATATAAATATATATATATATATATATATATATTGTAACGAAATGAGGGCCATGTACCGGCGTAGGTACGCACTATAGGCGACGCGCGCGCAGCAGGGTAGTTACCCAAAGAGAACGCGACTAGGGGCGCGGCGCTGGCCGCGCTGACGCCTCAAGCGCGTCACTGTCGATTCAAGGTTCGATCCGCGCGCGTCAACGCCGTTTGAGTCTCGCCGACATTTTTCCGCGTAGAAGCTAGCGCACGCGGAGCGACCTGTTGGCGACCTGTGAGTGACACCGCATTCGGAGTGAAGTGCATACGGAGATATCTCCCCATTGTGCTGCGAGTGTGGAGGCGCGTCCAACGAGTAGCCAGAAGAGAGTGGAGGAGAGAGAAGCGAAGCGGAGAAGGAGATAGAGAGAGAGAGAGAGAGAGAGAGAGAGACAGACAAAGACAGAGATAGAGCGATCGTCCTTGAGGAACGTATACTTAAGGTAAAGGCTAGCCCGCGCGTATAGATATTATACAAACCGCGAGCGGTGTACAGGGCTGCTCACCGTAGGCACCGCGCCCTAGAGTACACCAAGGTGCCGTGACACCAGGCGCGCGTACGGCCCATCGTGAGGGCAACGCGTCCAGCGGCGAACGAGCTGGACGCGCCCCGTCGCTTGGTCTGCGCGGTTATTAAATTCGTTGTCACTAATTGTTAGTCAATTATTGTTAAATTGGTCTGCGCGTATTGTTAAATTCGTTGTTATTATTGTTAATCCATTATTGTTAAACTCGTTATTACTATTTATTATTCTATTATTGTTAATTTATTTATTGTTGAATATAGTCTATTTTATTATTAAAAGTGAAACTCGCCTGAGTCAATTTTCCCCACGACCCGCCTGCTCCACGAACGAGTTAGGCAAACGCGAAAAGCCGTTGCATTGGCGCGTTGCGACAATTAGCTTTCCGCGCTTTCGCGCTCCTTGCAGATCGCGAAAACCCGTGCGTCGAGGTGACTCCGCATGGAGCTGAATCCAGCGGGGTTTAGTGAACTTTGTAGCAGGACGGCCAGAGCAGCGGCAGCAAGGCAGAAGCTCAGCTGCGTTGCGCCGCTGGCTTACTCCAGGTAGGAGCAATAGTACTCGTAAAGCATACTCCAAATTCCGACAATTTTTTATGGTTCTTTACTATTTTTAATATAATTTTATAGCAATTTACCGTTTTTTACAATGTTTTAATTTTTTAAATTTTTTTTATATATTTCTTTCACTATTACATTTTCGTACAATTTTTTTCAGTTTATAACATTTCGATAGTTTATAAATTTATAAACATTTAAAATGTTATAGCCTGGAGAGTTTATATATTTTAAAACTTTAAAAAATGTTACGAAATGTAAAAATTCGTAAAAATATAAAAAATGCAAAAGAGTAAAAATCTGTAAAAATTTGTAAAGGATACTCCAAATTCCGACAATTTTTTATGGTTCTTTACTATTTTTAATATAATTTTATAGCAATTTACCGTTTTTTACAATGTTTTAATTTTTAAAATTTTTTTTATATATTTCTTTCACTATTACATTTTCATACAATTTTTTTCAGTTTATAACATTTCGATAGTTTATAAATTTATAAACATTTAAAATGTTATAGCCTGGAGAGTTTATATATTTTAAAACTTTAAAAAATGTTACGAAATGTAAAAATTCGTAAAAATATAAAAAATGCAAAAGAGTAAAAATCTGTAAAAACTTGTAAAGGATACTCCAAATTCCGACAATTTTTTATGGTTCTTTACTATTTTTAATATAATTTTATAGCAATTTACCGTTTTTTGAAATTTTTTAGATTTTTTTACATTTTTTTACAACAACGATTTCCATCACCTGAGCGATTAGAATTGAGTAATATTAAGTTATAAATGGATATAGTACGAAAAAACATCAGAAAATGTCGAAATAACGTGAAAGTAAATTAATAAAATATCCCAACTAAAGGTTTTTAGGATAAGTTTCATTACTGCGTGATCCTTGTTTTGATTACTTAAATTAAGTAATATTCAGTCATAATAAGCGCCATGTTGAATCCTCTAAACGATTCACGTAATCAGGTTAATTACGTCAATAAATTTATTAAACATTCAAATCAAAATCCATATTGATTTTATCCAATAATGATTTAAACACCAAAATCGCAGGTATTTAAATTATTTTCCAAAAGGAATCTGTCCGTTTAATCCATATATTTCTTTGGAATCCTACGGTCAGTGCACAAATCCATGAATCACTATACGCTTAACAGATATGGTAGAGAAGGATCAAAAAAGTTTTTAGCAAACATAAATTAAAGGTAATACTATCTAATTTTTTAGGTTTTAAAAGAGCTTGGTTCCCTTTATTATATATACTCAACTAATAGAAACCAAATAAAATTAGATTCGTGTTCGTGTTTAGCGGCGCAAAATTCATAAAAATACTCTCTGTTAATAATTTTCCTCCCGTAGATCACAAGACCTACCTCTCAAACGCGTGAAACAGTAATTTTGGGGTGTTTTTTGAGGTTAGGGTCGGACGCTTGAAGTATCGGTAAAAAAAGAGGGTCGGATTCGTATTCAACAGCTCAAAATACATAAAAATAGTCGTTGCATCGAATTTTCCGGAACTCCTGCGATTTCTAACAGCTTGATCATTGCATAAAAAAGTATTTCTTTAAGGTTAGGGAACGTGCAGCTTCGTCTGAAAACGAAATTTTAAAAATAGCCACGCGCTAATCGAAAGTACATAAAAAATGCTAAATTTTCCGTATTTTAAAAAATTTTTAGGTCGAAAGGAATTTTGGGCAGGGCGGTGTTCCGGTTGACGTGAAACGTCACCAATATATACGATATTTATGTATATTCAGGTATATCTATTAATTTAAACTTTAACGTGTACTATTACATTTTTTTAATGAGTATACGTACTAAAGTAATCATATAAATTTATTCTTAAAAGCAAAAAGTAATTTATTTATATTAAATAATGTAATTAATTATATACTTCTTTTCGTTTTAAATTTTAAATATTTTTACATTTTCATTCAAGTTTTTTTATTTTATTTTTTAATAAAATTAAATAAAATGCTTTTTTATATTTTAAGATTATAATTATAAAATATTACTACACCATGTCTTGAAATAATATTAAACAATCAAGTAATTAATTATATGATTACTTTTATGATTGGCTAATTTGCTTTGATTATTTTATTAAATTTTTTATTTTTTTAAAATTAGTAGTTAAAATGTTATTTCTATAAACATTCTATTACTAAACATGATTTAGAATATGAAACATTCAAATTTTGAAGTGGAAATATAGCTTAATCGTAATAAATAATTTATTAATCAAATTTTATAACCCATAAAATGCACGCAATATTTGTAACATGTTTATATGCTTTTCAATATTTTATGGAAGATAATAATTTAAAATTGGATCATTATTTTCTACCTTTAACATTAATATTTCAAAAACCTGTAACCGTATATACAACATGGTACGTTTCCCGCTTCTTATCTATAGAATTTAAATAATTTTCATATTATTCTCCCTGTTCTAAATAGTTATCAATTTGGTCGTTTAAATCTTGTAAAAATTCTGCAATTTATAAATCTTTCAATTCTACGTAATAATTTTGAATTGCATCCCACTCCATAATATCATCAATTTGATCATCTAAAGCTTTTAAAAATTCTAAGTTTTGTAAATCTTCCAATTCTTCGTCATGGTTTTGAATTAAGATCCATTCTATGTCATCCATTTTTACAATTTTTAACTATGTAATAGCTCTACTAAATGTAAAACTGAATAATAAAAAATATATAATAAAAATTATAACTTTACCAGAATGTATGTAATGATAACTGCTTGTCAAATAATGTAATTTATTTATTTATTTATTTATTTATTACGATAAATTTTAATTATATTTCAAAAGATGTTATTAATTTTCAAAAATTTCTTGTCATACTATATTAGTAATTTTCAGACCCATTTTGAATACATACTTTTTCTGGGTCTTTACATCTGGATACAAGAACGTATAATTGGCTATGAGAAAACAAAGATCTTTTTATAAATATTCCTATTTATTTATAATCATAGCAAATGCTAATACAATAGGAAATTATTTTCTGTAATGAATAAACGGTAATCACGAAGAAACAAGCGAACTGTAAAACAGTGTGCACCGCCGCGCGGTAAAAAACGATGCAGAAATCAACCACATATCGAGGTGCATTACTTGTTTCTCTTAAGTCGCTCGCGTTTATAGTCAATGCATCTGATGACCGCCGGTTTTTCGTTTATATGCACGGCGTTTTGACGTGCAAATATCAACATCGTTCACTTGGTCGTTCGCCCTAGCAACGACACTGTCGACTATCATAATACAATTGATGTGTCATACGCGAGCGAATGCATATTAATTTTAAATAGTATTAAATAACATTATCCTTGTTAAGTTATTTAATATATTTCGTAATTATTAGGGTATAATATAAAGCTTACGGATTAATCTTTGACATGATTCGCTTGTTGCACGTTGTACTATTGTGCATATATATAAATATATATATATATATATATATGCGGGATTGTAGTGTTGCCTCGCCAAAAGTGGCACCCTACTCTATATAGAGAGAGAGAGAGAATGCGGAAGGAAGGTGCTTGGGGCTGCGACCCCCGCAAAGTGTCAGCCCCCTGAGAGACCTGGTAGCGTGATGACGCAGCCCTTCTCAGAGTGTTTGCATGTACTTGAGATAATCGTGAATAAGAAAGATTATTACAATATATATATATATATATATATATATATATATATATATATATATATATATAGTCTTTTAATAGTGAGTACTGTTTTATTTAATATCTTTCACCTTGCTCCTTGCTCCGAACCCCACATATATATAGGGAAGAGTCGTACATTATGACAACCTATAGCTAAATAGGGTATAACTTGTAACTGACTCGGTGAAAATTAAAATCCCAAAAATGGATTTATTCCTTGAATAGTCATCTAGGATGAAAAAAATTGACTGAGGTCAAATTCAAGCATAAAAATTAATTATCAATATAAATGTAAAAATTACGATTTCGCGAGTTCCATAAAATGTCGTACAGTATGACAAATTATCATTTTTATTCAATTTTGAGGTCTTAATGATTTATAAGAGTACTCACAACATTTTTATAAATAATAATATAGTATATTTATTGAAAGTATAGCTTTATAGATATTTATAAATTGCTTTATAAACTATAATACTGCATATTTACTGAAATATAGTATTTTAGTTATAAATAACGAAAAATAACAAATAACACTTATTAAGTGTTCGGAGATTATTACACGTACATTACAGCGTTTTAGGTTATGCCGCGCGGATAATGATAATTAGAAGTCCATCGACATCTCAATGGACTTATGAAGAACTAAACTTGATACAAAAATTGTTAGAGAGACATAAACTTACCTACCCTAGTGGAAATTTCAAACTATGAAAAACTGTGAAAAACTGTGTAAAACCATGAAATTTCGTGAAATACTGTTAAATTAAGCTTACATTAGAAACAGGATTTTAAAAATTATTATAGAATATTTCATTAATTTGGTCATAGTTTCCACATAGTTTCTCACAGTTTTACACGGTTTCTCACATTTTATCACAATTTCTCACAGTTGTAATTTCCTATATATAAGAGAATGCAACAAAAAAATGTGAGAAAATATGAGAAACTGTGAAAAACTGTGATAAAATGTGCATATTTGTTTGTAACAGATGTTCCAAAAGTATGTGTATTTTCACAGTTTTTCACACTTTCTCACATTTTTTCACAGTTTCTCACAGTTGTCATTTCCACTATTGTTTTTTTTAAGTGGCCTTTCGAACTCGAAAGTTCATCGCCCCATCTACGCAAGCCGTCCAGGTTTCCCTATTTTGTGCCAACCCCATCCATTTCGCGCCCTCCCGCCCAATTTCAGTTACGTCTGCTTTTACGTTATCCTCCCATCTGCGTCTAGGTCTACCTCGAGATCGTGTTGCTTTCGGTTTTCTTTTCATTATGCGCGCTGCCATACGATCGTCGCCCATTCTTGCCACGTGCTCTGCCCATCTTAGTCTCCGTGATTTTATTATTCTGTTAATATTTGGTGACGCGTACAAATTATGTAGCTCGTCATTGTGCAGTTTCCTCCACTCCTCAGTTTCCTCCACTCCTCAGTTTCCTCCGCTCCTCAGTTTCCTCATCTTTCTTTGGCCCGTATATTTTCCGCAGAACCATATTTTCAAATACCCTAAAACGATTTTCTTCCGCTTTAGTGAGCGCCCAGGTTTCGCACCCGTACAAGATTACCGGCATTATTATAGTCCTATATATCCTTATTTTCACATTTTTCGACTGTAGCTTTGACTTAAGTAATCTATTCACAGTGTAGAAGCAGACATTACCCGAATGAAGTCTCTTATTAATCTCGGCTTTAATTTCGTTTTGATCATTTATAGTTGTACCTAAGTATCTGAATTCGCTAACCTTTTCAAAAGTGAAATTTCCGACTCTGAGATCCCCCTCTTCTTTGCGAATGCCCAGTTTCTCCATGATCATATATTTCATTTTCGATTCGCTCACTTCTAACCCCGTGTCTTTAGCCGCATTTATAAGGGTTTCCGCGTTTCTTGCCACCATTATCTCCCACTATATCCAAGTCATCCGCATAGCCTAAAATCTATTTTTCTCTAAATTTTTCTAACAACATACTCTAGCGTCAAGTTACAGAGTACCGTTGAAAGCCCGTCACCTTGCTTCAAACCGTCGCGTATCATGAACGATTCGGATACATTACCGCCTACTCGGACCTTTCCAGTGCTTCCGTTCAGACACATTTGAATTAATTTTACGAGTTTTTTTGGTACGCCAAGGAGTACTAGGATTTGATACATTTTGCTTCGTTTGACAGAGTGTGTACGCTTTCTTAAAGTCCACAAATAGCTGGTGTATAGTTTCGCAATATTCCCACTTTTTCTCTAATAATTGTCTTATGGTAAACATTTGATCGCTGGTCGACCTGTTGCACCGGAATCTACACTGATATCTCCTATTATATCTTCCGCGAATGGTGTGAGTCTGGCCTGTATTACGTTTGACACAACTTTGTAGCAGATAGCTAAAAGTGAGATTCTCCGGTAGTTATTGCAGTCTGTTTTATCTCCATTTTTAAAGATCGGTATGATGATGGATTCTTTCCAATTTTCTGGTATTGTTTCATTTCTCCAAATAGCACATACTAGATCAAAAATTTTAGATGTAAGCGCGGTGCCCCCATATTTAAGTAGTTCAGCTGGTATAGAATCGTTTCCTGCGGCCTTATTGTTTTTTAGCTTTTTGATCGCGGCCTCTACTTCTTTGTCGGTCGATTCGTCCATATGAAATTCAGCAGTGTGGATTTCGTCTCCCGTTCCTCCGAGTTTTCATGCACGTTTAATAACTTATCGAAATAGTCTTTCCATAATTTCAATAGTTCATTTTCGCTTGTCACGAGGTTCCCGTCCTTATCTATCATTAACTGCGATCTACTCTGAAAACCCTTCCTAATAGCGTTTATTCCTTTGTACATCTCGCGCGGATTATTTTTCTTACTATTAGTTTCTATTTTTCTAATTTCATTTTTCTGATACTCGCGCTTCTTGTTTCTGTAAATCACAGCCACTTGCTTTCTTATTTCATGGTATTCTTCTACGGTCCTACCGCTTTTATTGTGTACGCTATCTAATTTAGCCTTCTTGCGCCTTTCAAACCAGAGCTCACACTCTTCGACCTTTTTTTCCCACCCAGTACTTTGTTCGCGGCCCCTTTTATAGTTTTTTCGATAGCCCCCCATAACCTGTTCGGATCGTCATCTACTCCCGTCTGTGTATCCGTTTCCTCGAGCACCTGAAATCGGTTGCTAACTTCTACTTGGTACTTGATTCGCTTTACCCCGCTTCGTAGATTTCCAATATAAAAGGTTTCTATTTTGTTCGCTCGGTTACTATTTTGACCGGCTACTAATCTGGCTCTTAATTTGGCCAATACTAGATAATGATCCGAGTCGCAATCCGCCCCACTATAGGTCCTTACATCGAGTACATTGGTGTGGCGCCTCTTATCAATAAGAAAATGATCGATTTGATTGTGCGTGGCCCCGTCCGGCGATGTCCACGTTGCCTTGTGTATATCCTTGTGCTTGAAGCACGTGGTCTTGACTATAAGATCTTTTGCGGCCGCAAAATTTATGACCCTAATACCGTTATCGTTACTGGTTTCGTGCAGACTTACTTTGTCTATAGTGGGCCTAAACATTTCTTCTCTCCCTATTTTAGCATTGAAATCCCCCACTACGATTTTGGTGTCGTAAGACGCGAATTCATCGATTAATTGCTCTAAAGTTTCATAATAAAGATCTTTGACTTCTTCCTCTTTGTCCTCCGTAGGACAGTGGACGTTAATAACCACGTAATTATACCACGCTCCTTCGATGATGATATACGAGAGTCGGTAATTCACGAAATTGCAACTTTTAACGGAATGTATGATGCTTTTGTTAACAACAAATCCGGTGCCTAGGGAATGCCCGCTCGCGCCCCCATATAAAAAGGTGAAGTTACCGGATCCTAGCATCGCGTTATCTTTCCATCGGGTTTCTTGTATTGCTACCAAATTTAAATTGTACCTCTTAATTTCATTCATCATTTCCTGGAACGCGCCCGCTCCGTGTAGACTATGTACATTCCAGGTTCCCACCCTTAAGTTCCTTTTGGTTTTAGTTTGGTTTTGTTTTCTTTGAGCCATGATAGTAAGTTAAACCCGCGCGTTTTGGATCCTGTTCCAATCGCAGGTGAGTCCATCCGTCTAGGGGTGATAACCCTCATACCTCCCTAGAACTAACTATGAGAGCTTTCCGACTTTAGCGAGGACATAGTCAACTCGTCGTCAGATACACTCAGTTTCATTCTCATATCCTAACGCCCCCCTGCAAGACAGCGCGCCTTCGCTGGCTTCGTTGCCGTGTAAGACCAGGTGGCGAATCATTCTACACATCCCCTCTCAGGGCAGTTGTCATCGCTCCCGCATCCTCCACGACAGCAGGATTTTTGGCCCATTTTTTGTTTGAAATGTGTGGTAAAAGAGATAGATTACAGAGTAAGGTAGAAGAAGAAAGTAAGATACGAGATTTTGTATAGTGTTTGTAGTTGTTGTGGTGCTTGCGTAGTGTTTCTAGATGAATGCGTTCGCCTGTACGGGTTAATCACACCCATGCCTGGGCCTATCGGCTGTCCACGACTGCTTATTCAATTTATTTGCAGCTAACCTCTTTCTCAGGGGTCGTTCCTCTATCCGCAACCTGAGGACGCGCTGTGTAATGGTGATAGGTACCCACCCGTCCGCTCTGGACGACTACGTCCAGGACCCGCTTAGGGTAACGGCGTTGCAACAGGTTATTTACACTATAGTAGGAAAAAAGAGAGGTCAGCCTCATAAAATAACTTTTGTGACTCGTAAAATTGAATAAATCGTTGGTTATAACAGAAGTTTTGAAGTGAAGAAATCCCCGTGCTAAAGTGGCGCCAACTGTTGGTAGAAGCCAGCAATGCATAATTTGTCATACTGTACGACTCTTCCCTATATATAAAACGTCAAAGATGGGGCTAACGCTGAGGGTGCAAGATTTAAATATAAATACTGGTATAATATATATATTATACCAGTATTTATCTTTATAAACCATCCAAATAAATCACAAGCAATATTTATTAACATTTTGAAGTGTGCCTTTAACGTAGAAAGCCATAAGCTATATAATTTATTTATAATACCGCCTGTTTCTGTGAGAAAATGTGTTAGAAAGATCAAAGTTTTGACAATGATTTATTTTTTAACGTTTCAATGATTTTATGCAACTTGTATTAAGATATTATATTTTTATTAACGAAACAAGGTACAAAAATACGTGTGATATATTATAATAATTATTATTTATTAGCTGCTAACTACTATTATCTTCGCAATAGTCGAAAGTATTTTCGGTATTTTTGTTGTCGTATTTGAGGTTATTTCAGTGGGTTTAACAACTTATATTAAAAAGTTGCATTCCTGAAGATAACACAATGCATAGAAATGCTATTTGAATACTATAAATAACTTATATTTCAACTTTTAGTTGAACGAAAATTCAGTAGTGTTTTTGAAGTTAGAAATTCAGTCAATAGCTTGAAAATTTCTTTATTTAAAACATCCGCTTTTTGATTATTATTATAATAGCACATGTATTGTTCTATCTAGTATTGACAATACAAATACAATATCTTTATACAAATTTTATAAAATCATTAAAATGCAAAAAGAATATCACTGTAAAGTTTTTAATCTTCTTAACACATATCCTCACACAAAATAGGCGGTATTGTAAATTTTATCTATTAGCTTATGTCTTGTTACGTTAAAAGAAAACTTCAAAGTTCAGTAGATAGTAAGAAGAAATATTTAAAGCATACTGACGATTTTTAAGTGTCTTACAGTCTTGGACGCAGTGAATTGCCCTTCTATCAAAGAATGACTCATATATATAAGTGAAACAGCCTATTGAGGACTATTTTGCCGTTTGGTGACGCTAGTATGACACGTGGGTTAAAACATTACGAGTATATCTATGTATATTTATATCATACGTATATATATATATACTCTCAATGGTTTGACCCACTTGCCATACTAGCGCTACCAAACGGCAGAATAGCCCTCATATACCACGGACGTTGTATAAAGGGACGGTGCGTTAACAGCGTTTGTAGGCAAGGGGGATAGTCGCCACCACTTCTGTGCGGTGAGGGGAAAGCGTGGCTGTCGTGGGCACTTTGGGGCACATAGAAAAGAGGGCTTCGTATACATCTGCTAATACTAGTAGACCTATATCGTGTAGACAGGGTTGGGTTTAATACGTGGTTTGGAGGTTTCATACGGTATGATGTATGATACAGGTATGAATCGTATGAAAGTCAGGTTTCATACGTCGTAACCTGCCGAGTAAAATACAGTTGCTCGAGTTGTTATCCTTTTAAATAATAATTCAGTTAATGATTGATTACAAAATGAATGTTTTGTTACGGAGTTTCAGGTTTGAAGTGTAATAGTTGAAAGGTTAAAAATTAAATTTTTATTAATCAAGAAAAGAAGCTACAAACCAAAATGAAACTTATGTCTAAGTTAACTATATGTAATCGCACTACGTACGCATGGAATCCTAAAAAAGAATTCGAGGCGAAATTCAATTCTTTTTTGTATTTCTTTAACGTATAAACATGTTTTATGCCTTGGGAAGTCCGAATACACTAGTCTTAAAAAATGTCCGTTTGTATGTGTATGTGTGCGTGCACTCGTGCGTGTGTATACAGGAATGTATGCGCGCGCGCGTGTGTGTGTGCGTGTGTGCGTATGCGTGTGCATTTGCGTGTGCGTGTGCATATGTGCGTGTGCGTGTGCGTGTGCATATGTGTGTGTACGTGTAAAAACAGCTTCAATCACAGGAAATAAGTTAAGTTTGAGACAACAATATGTCTTGGCAATGACATATGATAGCCCTCATAGGCGTCATCGCTCTTTTATAAACGAGCGAGCACGTTGGTTATTTATTAAATAATTTTTTTTTCTTTCAATTTTGGGATCTCTTATTTCTTGTTGATGAAAATTTCGTATAAAATTGAAAAATCGTTATTACGTGACAGTAACATGCTTCTCTTGAATATCGGACCAGTAAGAAAGGCGCGCGGAGCGTAGATAATTTGTAATCAATTTTCAATATCTACAAATTAACAAATCCAAACAACCGGTGGGTACTGCAATTTTGGCATGCCTATTGTTGCGTTGAAATGAGCATACCTACTGCGACTTACCGACGCTGTTTTTGCCTTATTTTGTGAATTCATTTCAATGCTTGAAAATTATCCCCGCGCCGCGCCTTTGTTTCTGGTCCGATTTTCAAAAGAGACATGTCACTGTCACATAATAATGATTTTTCATTATTCTACGAAATGTACATCACGAAACAACTAAAGATTTCGAAATTAAAAAAAAATTATTAAATAACCAACGCGCTCGTCCGTTTATAAAAGAGCGATGACATATGTGGGGGCTGTCATAAGACATTGCCTATTGTTGCCTCAAAATGAACGTATTTGTTGTGACTGAAGATGTTTCCACATGATTTACTATAAACGTATAATTCACTCTCGCGTGACTAAAAGTGGATAAAGGATCAATGTTCAACATACTAAGGATGTCGGCTTTTCGGAGCTCGACGATGATTATTGTATTGCCGACGCGGCGAGCCTCGTTTTTGGAATCTCTTTTTGTTAAATAAACTTTCTGATTGCACTCATTCTGAACTAAACTTGCCACAATCTTGCTGCGAAGTGTATGCCATATCATCTACTGCAATTCTCGTGTAATTCTGCTGCATGCACGCATGCATTATGTGTATATTTATCTGGACTCAAGCTTCCGTAAGACTTGCGCAAGTCTGCTGCTTAGGACCTGCTGCAAGGTTCTCTCCACAATTCTCGTGCAATTCTGTTGCGCGTACGCGTGCGTTATCGCGTCCCAAACTTTGCTCTGGCTGTGTCTACAACCACATACTTACGTACGCACTTGGGTGCGCACTTGTGGGCGTCCCAATGATGATGTAATGTAATAATACATCACGTGTTATTCGCCATTTGTACGCGCAAATATTCAAATAAAATAATACGCATTATATTTAGAAAATATTCAAAAATATATAAGCATTCGATTCTTTGACGGACTCAGACACAACATATTCAATTTTACAAAGTATGTATGAAAGGCAAAATAAACACGCTCACTAAAAAACAAAGAACTTCTGTTCTGCGTGATATTGGGGGGTCCGAGTTCAAGTGCTTTTCCGGGGAGAAAAGCGTGTCGCTCGCACGACAACAACATGTGGCTGGAAACAGCCTCTAGACTGCATATACAAAAAAAGGGATCGGAGGAGGAGAGGAGCTCAACCAGGCGACAACGAATTTGTGGACCACGAGTAAAGTCAGTCAGAGTCTAGGCGTGCTAAAGGACACGCGGGTTTTCTCGCGATATTCATATATTTTATTCTTCTCGTGATTTCTCGTTTCAAACAGTTTTAATGCGGTCGTAGCCGGTCTCAAACCCGGATTAGACGAAGAGAGAAAGTGTCGTTGTTAATCAAAACATCCTTATTTCAATCCACGTTTATTATATGTTATTTCATTTGTTTATTTATAATTTATTTAAATAAACCGCTTTCGGTTCACGCGCTACCTAACCTAACCCCAGCAGGGTCATCACAATGACAATGAAAACTTACCATAAATAGTCCCTCGTGCCTGACTGCCTATACCCAGCAAAATATTCCTATATTTATTTCGATGAGATTTTTAAATCTAATAGATAACCTCAAACCTAAATTGTACTTAAAATAAGTTATTACATTCCAAATTTAATTGAAATTAAAATTGGTAATCGATTTATTTAATATTATATTTACATATCAGCAAGTAATTTGTAATGTATGTTTATTTAGGAATTAATAATTAATTTTTATATAGGTATTACGTCGTGCGTAAGCAATGAATGGCGCGAAGTTAATATGGAATTAAATCGCGTTCGCCTCTGGTTTTGGTCAATACTTGCGTAATTTACCTGGGAGTCGAGGCATTAGCAAAAGCAGGATAGCGAAGATGATATTTAATATGATAGTAGTGAAAATAGGAAGTTCGAGTTTACGATAAGATCACAAAGACTTAGCAAGGTATTTTGGGACTTACGTTGTGTGCTTGTGTAGGCCTTGGTTCCTCGTAGTCGGGTTGGCTGAGCTGTGCTGCGCTGCGGGCGGTGTTGTACGCGAGATGGTGGCGGGAGATATGAATAGGAGCGCAGGTACACCGAATAAATAAGCGCGAGCAAATAAGTTTAAGAGCAAATTTATTATATAAGAAGTACAAAGTTAAGTATAAGGGCGTGTCCCTTTTACAAGTGAGAACTCAAATAATAAACTGGTGCGTACGTGCTTACGGCTCAAAGTTCGAATGCAGAAGGCTGCCGTGCCCTGGAGGCCCTGGCTTTAATATGATCCACGAGGGGGTCGCATGCTTAGCCTAAATTAGGAGTTAATTATGCGTCATAGAAGGGGAGTGACTGGTGTGTGGTCACGGAGGCAGGGCTGGATTAAGGGGGGGGGGGGGGCTTTAGGGGCTATAGCCCCGGGCCCCAGTCTTCGAGGGGCCCCGCGAACTCGTAGTCACATATCAATATTTAATTACCCCAACTGAATTTTTAATACTTAAAACCCCAAATAAAATAAACTGAAAACTCTTCATCCTTCATACCCTACGTACAAAAATTAAAAAAATAAATAAGTTAAACTAAATATAGTCTTTTGAAATTTAATGCCTTCTCAATAATCAAAAAGAACATTTTTTTATACTTAAATACTGAATTTAGCAGATAAGTATTACTAAAACAGATGGGAAACGATAATTTAGGTACTTCTCGTGGAAGTTAGAGGTGCCTAACTTTGCATTTCCTATCGGCTGACTTCTGGCGTAGGTTTTCTTGCCCTGCAAGTTTTCCCTTCGTCACAGGGCAAGTCCCTGGGTAAATGCAGGAGCAATGGGGTTACGTTATAAAAATATTCCCACACAGAGGTGGTGGGGGTATCCTGTAAAAACCCCGAAAGGTGGTATGCAGGTTGGCAAAATACAATAAAAAAAAAAAAAAAAAAAAAAAATCGACGAGCTGCCACAACGGCCTGTACTTGTCGGAAGAAATATCATCTACAACATATTTTAATTTCATGTAAAATCATTGGTTTTCATTTGGCAAAAGACTTTTTTTAAGTATTAATATATCCGGACATTCGTGAATTCATAAAGTATTATTTTTTTAAGTGTGCTTATTGGGTCACGTATCACAGTTCGATAATAAATCTAAGTGTCGGACTGTTATTTAAGTAGAAATCAAGATAAAAAAATCTATATCTAGATAATAATGTAAAAATACAAATTTCAACAAATGGAAATAGACATGTTAACAACGCAGAATTTTGCTATAACTCCTTTAAGCGTACATATACAGGTGATAAAACAAATGAATCTCTATTTCTTTCTCTCTTCCTCTCCCCTCGATCTATCTCTTTCTCTCTTACATGTATACGTTCCACACTCGCGCGCT